>VMKM01000821.1:0-227500 GCA_008360985.2 Macquaria ambigua | reverse complement strand
CACACACACACACACACACACACTCAAGAGCCAGCATCTTGGCAACAGTAGTGGTCAGGTAGGCCAGTATCTGGTAGGGGTGCCAGACGGCTGCAGGGACAGAGAGTCAGTCAAACACACTTGCATGTAGACACACACACACACACACTTGGCACTTACTCTGTACTGGGGTCAGAATGTGCTCGCCAGGAAAATGTGTGTATGGGTATAATATGTACGACATATATTTGTGAATAGGAAGAGGGAGGCTGAGGGTGCAGATGGTTGCATTAGAATAAAGATATGATGCCCTATTTAAAAAAAAAAAGAAAAATCTAAAAAAACAAAAAAACAAAAAACAACAACAAAAAAAAAACATGCTGGATTCGAAATTACTCTCTAGTTCTAGTTCTAGTTTAGAGAAATATCATGGTTTGGCTTCAGATTACTACTTCATTAAGGTTAGAGGTCCCTCCTTGTCATGGTTACAATAATAACCACGTACTTAAGAAACTTAAAAAACAACGTTGACTGTTGATTGGAAACAGCAAACAAACAGCAGTCTCCTGTGTTAAAGTCCAATGTTTTATTGACCCATCCATCCACCCCGACCTCCTGACTTTGTTGCAAATACAGCGTCACCCGACTTCCTCCTTTGCTCCCGTCATAATTCGTACGGCCGCTGGAGGGTTTTGTCACTTGAACATAAACAAATGTCATTTTGGGGCACTTGCTGAAACGACTGATGCTGTCGTTCTTCTTTGGTAAGGCCAGTCTTGACAGGTATACTGTTGCAGATTGTAATTTACACATCTATCACATTTGAAGGATTGCAAGAGACTACAGCCATGCCACAGCCATGCTGTAGCTAAATGCTTAAGTCAGCACGCTAACATCATCACAATGACAACACTAACATGCTGCAATGTTTACCATTTCCACCATCTTAGCTTAGCATGTTAGCATGCTAACATTTACTGCCTGACACTAAGCAGAAAGTACAGCTGAGGCTGATGGGAATGTCATTAGTTTTGCAAGTATTTGGTCACAAAGTATTGGACAAATTGAAATTCTGGCCTGATGATGGCGCTAGATGCAGATAACCAAAGTTATTACAATTCATCCTGAGGAGAACAAGAATGTCTTCATGCTATGGACAGAATTGTTTTCGCAATAGGAAATTTGTGAAGGTGCCATATAGTTAATAAATGTGACACTCAGAATTTATACATTCAAATAAAATTCAGACACTCCTCCAAAGAGAGATGGAAAAGTTTGAATGAGGAAGGAAAACATTTTGAGGATTGAATTCTTTCACCACGGAAACATGCACGTGTTTATGTATGTGGGTTTTGTGGATGGGACCTGTCTGTGTTATTTGTGTGTATGTGTTTACGAGCCCATTGCTGCAGAAAAACAGGTGTAAACACGCGTACACTCGTAATTTACAGCAGTTAACCAATTTTTTTTTCCATCTGTTTGCAGAAAGAGCCAAGCAGGGTATTAAAGTGTACACATGGACCCTCGCGGACACGCACACCCACACACTCTCACACACACACACACACACTCTCACACACACACACACACACACACACACACACACACACACACACACACACAGAGGGTCAGATAGAGACAGCTCGACAAACACCCCTTCCCAAATATGCACACACACACTTCTTGAAGGGCAGCCAAACCACACAGAAAGGCTGTATGGTGGCAACTGGATCAGGGTTAGGGTGTGTGTGTGTGTGTGTGTGTGTGATTTTTAGAGGGTGCCAGCAACCAAACCAGGGCAAAGCTATTTATACATCATAGTGCAGATGGAGTCTTATCTAGCACCAATGGCCTCAAGCCCCCTCACACACATCCCCACTACCGCACACACACTGCACTACTGCCACAAATTAACAGCACAAGTTCCCCCGTTAACACATACTCATCAGTGCACCATGTGAGGGTTTCACATCCAAGTCCAGAGCCCAGTATTGTTATTATTTTCCATGTCAGTGGTTTTGGGCCACATCCAAGCATCAAAATGGGAAAGATGTGAGCTTCTGGCGAGGGACACTCAAGGCGGATTGTAACAGTTAACTGTTTGCTAATTAAGCAAGCTGCACAGTTTGATAGCTCTGGTGCAGAGAGTGCTGCAGCTGATGGCAGGTGGGGGTGATGTGTTACACTGATTATTCTTAGAGCGTATGTGCTCCTCTTTCACCTCATTCTGTAACACCTCTGGATGTCAACAACACAGTCAGAGAAACCCTGACGATGGTAAAGTTCTATTTATGGTTTGGTGAACTTAAATGAGATAGATACAGATGGCTGGCTGACAAATTAAGAGGGACAAGGAACATAAAGTGTCTTGGTAAGGTGTTGTTCCACCACAAGCCTCCAGAAAAGCTTCAGTGCTCCTTGACATGGATTCTCCAAGTCTCTGGGAGTGCAGGTATGAACAGCATTCCTACAAAAATTATTTCCTCAATTTGTGTTATGATGAAGGTGGTGGTAAGGCTTGTGATATACTTGATTTTACAGCAACAGCATTAGTGGTTCAGCAAATGCCCAATAACAACATATGTTTATGTTCAAGTGATAAATACCTTTAGCAGCTGTAGGAATAGTGACTCTTGTCCATTGGGAGCAGAGGAGGAAGTAGTGTGACATTATAGAGCCACAAAGGCCACAGAGGGGTCAGGGTGGATTGATGGGTCAACAAAACATTAGGCTTCAACAGCGGGAGACCACTGTTTGTCTGTTTCAATGTTGCTTTCTTTAACCATGACAGTCGTTCCCTACCCTTAACCAAGTGGTTATTAAGTATGAGGTAGTTATTTTAAACCAAACCAAGACCTAAACCTAAACCTAACCAAGTTGTTTTTTATACCTAAACCTGATCAAACCATAGCATTGTCAGATCAGATTTGCCTGCCGATAGGGGTGTCAGCAAGAAAACACGTGTCATCCTGGCGGGCAGTTACAAATTACATATTTTGTTGTTTAAGTTGGAGGACATGTTGTTGGCGAAAGCTGAGGAGGTTACAATATTGTTAATGAAACAACAAAAGAAAATGCATTAGTGGCAGCAAGCTCTATTAGTTAATTTTCATAACTTTCTGTCACTGCTGCTGCTGACCTTACTTTACATCCTGATATATGGCCCCCACCATTCATGGGCTTAATTGCATCTTGCAGACGCATAGCAGTAATTTCTGCGCACAACCAGTGCTCCAAAGGCAGGATATGTGTGGTAGTCATGATGCACATGCTAATGTATAGATTAACAAAGTATATGAGCTCTCTAACATGGCAGTTCAAAATCTTGTGTTAAATTGGATTGAGATCTGGGGACAGTGAAAGTCATAGCATATAATTCATAACATTTTCATACTCATCAAACAATTCTGTGGCCCCTTGTGTCATGCATGGAGGCATTATTCATGTTTTTCCTTTAATTTATGCATCGATGCTGCTGTATTGATCCATAGAAATATTGAATTCAAGGTCAAATTAGATGTTGAGATAACTGCTAATGTCAGCATGCTAACATGGTCACAATGACAATATTAACATGCTGATGTTTAGCAGGTAATGCTTACAGTGTTCACTATCGTAGTTCAGTCAGACAACTCACGTCTGAAATGTTTATTACAGCAGCAGAACATAGTTAGAGTTTGGCGTCTAGGCTCCGACCTCATCACTCCCCGTAGATATGTTGACATAGAGATATTGGGAAGTAATGAGCAAATATCTTAAACCCCCTAGCCGGAGCCTGCAGGTGGATGCTGGGGTGGTGGGGGGGCTGAAAGTACAGGCAGACAGTGGCAGAGATGGGACATTTTGCAGACCGCCAAATTGGGAGGGTGTGTTTGGTAGATGGTTGTGGAGAGTGGGGTATGTCACGTGTGTATAGCGGTACAGCTCGAGTTGACTGCCTGAACTAGCTCCATTTTAGTGTGTTAGCATGCTAACATTTGCTAATTAGCACTAAACACAAAGTACAGCTGAGGCTGATGGGAATGTTATTAGTTTTGCAGGCATTTGCTCATAAACCAAAGTACTGGACAAATTGAAATTTTGACCTGATGATGGCGCTAGAGGAAAAATCAGAGGATCACAGAAGTTATTACAATTCATCCTGAGGGGGACATTAATGGCTGTACCAAATTTCATGGTAATACATCCAGTAATTATATATTATATTTCAGTCTGGACCAAAGTGGTGGACCAACTGACCGATGTTGTCATCTATAGAACCATGCGTGGCTAAAAAGTAGCAATACAAAAACTCCATTACAAGTAAGTCCTGCATTCAAAATTTTACATATTCATGTAATTTTAAGTAAAAGGATGTGGTATAATGTGTTTGATATATAATATTATATTGGATTATTATCACTGAAACATTAACATATAAGTATTTTGATGTTGCAGCTGACTGGGATGGAGTAAAATTGGACTAGTTCATATACATTATATACTGGGTAGATTATTTTATAAGCTTATCTTATATTCTGTTTGTAAAACCTTAATCTGCAAAGTGATAACTATAGCTATCATATAATGTAGTGGGGTAAAATAAAAATCCTTCTGAAATTTAGAAGTAGAAAGTGGAAAGCAGCATAAAATACTCACATGAATACTCAAATAAAGTGCACTACCTCAAAGTTACTATCCAGCACTACTATTAATGTATTGTGGTATTTCTGTACATTAAAAATCAGCCATATGATCTGGTAAAGTCTGTTCTACCACGATACTGTGTCTACAGTATGGGATGTCAGTTGTTAGTATTTGTGCTAATTGGTGATGACAGTTCGTCTGGGAGGCTCTGCATGCCGCAATGTGATCGGCCAGGCATGTCTGCTCCACGCACCGCCCCCCTCCCAGCTCTGTGTACATGCACACATTTGGCTGCGGGTAGGAGGATCAGCAGAGCCCAGGGTGGCTGTGATGGATGGGCAAGTGTTATGGTGTGTGTGTGTGTGTGTGTGTGTGTGTGTGTGTGTGTGTGTGCATGTTGAATTTGCTTAAATCTGAGGATCAATCTGCTTGTGTGTTAACGCTGTTGCATGCTTGAAGAATGTGTGTAAATTCAGCTGTACATAAGGTGGAGAATGACGGTGCAAAGAGGCAATAGGTTTGATTCTGAAGCCGTGGTGTTGGCAGCAGGGTTGAGCCACTCTCACCTTCAGCTTCACTGCCCCACTTGGGTTGTGGTGGAGGTGGTGGGGTGGAGGGGGAGAATAGATAGATAAATGGCCTCTCCCTCGCTCCACTCCTCCCTCTGCTTGCTCTCTCTTGCTCTACCCATTTTGAGAAGGTCAGAGAGTCAGGGGGAGGGAGGGAGCGCTCCTCTCCTCTCTCACTTTGTCCTGAATAAGGTGTCCTGTTTAGTGCACTACATATAGACAGCACTACAGCAGAGCCCTGAACACAACCTTTCCCAACCAAACAACACACTGCTCAACTACCGAGTGTGCTAAAAGAATGATTACAGGTATTTTCAACCTAGGCCTTATTATCCTAGTTGTTGCAGACATGACAATCGATGGTGTTCAAAATTTCAACACTTACTTCATTGTAGAGCTTTTCATAACTTCAGATCATCTGTAGGGCTGTTCCTGAATACACACCCAGAGGGACAATAGTCTCTAACAACCGAATCCAAGAAATCATTAAACGTTTCTTAATAGCTGTGACTGAACAACTTTCACAACATTTAATTTATGAAAGCTGTGCTCACAGCTCTGTGTTGTTAGTTTGATCACAGCAATAGATTACAATAGATGACTATATAATCAAATATGTCATTGCCTTCCAGAGCCACCCACTTGAGCATTTTCTCATCTAGTGCACCCGGGAAACATTGCGGATTTGTATGACCTTTCTCTTAATGTCCCCCCAAATTAAATAAGAAAATACGTTGTTGGTCCATGCCATTCAGAAAGACGCATATGAGCATTTTCCGCTCCGCTATCAACAGGACGACATTGCTGTTTCAAAAATAAAACCATTTTTCTGATCATACTTTGCTATAGGTTTGGTTTAGGCACAATAAAGAGGGTTAGGGAAAAGTCATGCATTCAGTAAAAATACTATAAAATCCTACTTTGTTAAGACTAGGGGGCCTTCATTGTAATGGTTACAGTAATAAACAGTTGTTTATGGTTAGGAAAAGACCGCAGTCATGGTTAAAAGAAACCAACATTGACTGCCGGTAGGAACAGGAAAGGAACACTGGTCTCCTGCATTAAAGTCCAACGTATAATAACGTCACCAGACTCCCTTCTTTGCTCCCAACAGACAAGAGTTATAACTATTACTGCCGCTAGAGGGTTTTGTCACTTGAACATAAGCGTGTCTTTTTTTCAGCATTTGCTGAAATGACGAACGATTTTTCTTGGGAGTACAGTCTCGTCTAGTGGCACACAACCTCTCACCTCTTGTGGTGACACCGGTGTGATGCATGAGGCCCGAATGTCATTAATGACATCATTGAGAGAACTGTCCAGTCATAGGGACACAATGTGTTAACACTGTTACAAAACCAATGCCATGAAATATCGCCATAACTAACTAAAAATGTTAACACATACAGTATGTGTGTATCTGTCACGTAGCAGTAGCCGTCAGAGTACATATTTTAAAAGTAATGCCTGCATGGATGTTTATTCTACGTCGAGGGGACTTCACTTTGTTGCCATCTGCTCACAATCCTTTCACAACCAATTAAATACAAAACTAAACGTTTTTCAATTAATAAATATACACCAAAATGTGTGTACTTGTATTGCAGAACATCTAATATCTAATGTCATTAAGCTGGAATTATGCTTCTCGGAAGATACATGTAAACGTCTATTTGAACCTACACGTAGAAGCGTGTTGCGGGTAACCATAGGTTGCAGAGGTTGGCAGAAGAGATGTACAGAGTATGCCAAGCAAGTTGGCTGGTTGATTCAATGCGGGTCGGGAGGCAGGTCTGAAACGGGAATGAAAACAAAAGTCCTACAGGTTGTATATACAAGTATAAAAGAAACAGCCAAATGAATGTCTCTGAGTGACTCCCGTGCAGCCTGGAGAAGCTTAATTTTAGTTTTGAGGGAAAAATAAGGTGGCTCGGAGATCTCAACGCACTGCAACTGAAGGGCCACTCTCAGTGCCACCGTAGAAAAATGAAAACTGACATATGTATATCTGTATTTCAAACATAGTATGCACATCACTTAAATGGTGAATTTTACTTTTTTTTTATTATTTTATTTTTCTGTTTTGCGATTTTTGCCATTCCAAGATTTTTTTGGCAAGGTAGACAACATCACTGTCTGACCACTTTTGCAGGGTATTGGCAAGACGACATACCCATCAACTCCTTAAAGCTAAATGACAAAATCATTTGTTTGTCTGTGCCTTTCAGAAAAGCGACCCATACTCTATGACAGAAATGATTCATATGACCATTTTCTGATCTGCCACCTCTATGATTGGTTAAGTCTAGTAAACTAAAACTATCTGCTGAAGACCAGGGACAAATTGTGATTATGTTTAAATGAAATACTTGGTCATGGTAATAAATTGATCGCGGTGTAGGAGACAGGATGCAAAGCACGGTCTTCCATGTCGGAGTCAAAAGACCTTCTCCCTGATAGGTCAAATAAAGTCATGCTGCTGCCGCCTTTTCTACTCTATTCTACTCGACTGTCTAGCATCATCAATTGTCAAAAGTCCCTGTGGCAGACAACAGGCGTTCACCTGCTGAAGTGCCCTTGAGCAAGACATCAAGTTCCTGTCAGAGGTAAGAGGAAAAAGAATTCCCCAGCTAGAATCAGTAATGTGTGGGTATCATAACTGTTATCTTTATAATCAGTGAAGCAACAACAGCATACCACTTTCAGTAGATTAGAGGAGCTGCATTGTACCTAAAGCTCTTAATTTAGAGGTGACTGTGCGGCATTAACAACCTTGAATTATCTGCCACCCCGTTAGGATAAAAGCAGCACCAAGGTGACTTGTAGCAACTATTGTCAGATGGTCCTTGCTTTTTCTTCAGCAAAGCGTGAAAGTGAAACGACCCACTGAATTCTCCAAGTCCCTCAGCACTAAATGGAAAATATTACAATGCACACACTCCTACCTCCAAATTAAACACCACTGAGGAGAGCAAACTATTGTTCAATATTTTGTGGAAGCCATGTGCTTGTTATGTAGAAATGTGTGTGAATATTAAGAATAGATGCCTCTCATGGCAAAATATAAACAGCTATCTCCATATTGAAGCTTAAATGCTCTAAATAAGAAAATATCCTATATGTTTCAATTGGTAAACCACAACATTACTGCCTACATTAGAAGTCCCACTGGGGCCACCCATGCTACAAATGAATGCTTGATAGTCATTTGACTCTAATTTGCCTCTAAATGGCTACCAAATGCCTACTGTGTTATATACTGTATATTAGGTGTTCTCTTACTAGTTAGCTAGTGAAATATGAACTGCTTCAGAAAAGAAGCATTTCTCCATAGAGCCATCAGAAATCAGCCAAAATAAATGTTGCACACATGAAAGCCTGATCCTTCCACAATATATTGCGACAGTCTCCTTTTCAGTTCCTGTGTTTGCAGGTCAGCCTCATCTTTGCTTCTACATGAGCTTCGATGGGGTTTGTTTATATCCTCATTTGTTTGCTTGTTTGTTTGTGCGTTTGCTCTGCTCTGCAGTTGAGCTAACAAGGCGCCATTTTGCCCGGGCCACTGGTACGGTCCAATTAAAGGGTGTGATCAGCCAGAACGCTTTAATGATGGTTGTGGTGCTGGAGTTGACCGGCTTACAGAGAGAGACAGAGTGAGAGAGAGAGATGGCATGCTGTGAGGTGGTGTCTGCAGCATACCAGTGTTGTGGCTCAGTGGCTCCACTGCAGACAGCAGACAGAGTAAAATTAGCCTTCCTCTCCTTTTGTCAGGTGGAAGGGAAAGTCCAGCCAGCTGTAGGAGCTGAAAACTATTGTTACCATCTAATGCTAAGATCTTGGCTTCTGGGTGACTTCCTATTATTATTGTTTTGAGGTAAGTGAATATTAGTTAATATACAAATCATGCTCAGTTAACAATCTGTCTGTCTGTCTATGATGGCAATAAATACTAAGTGATGGCATGGAGATCAATAATGGGCAAAACAAGCCAGCCATGCCACTTAGCGTCATGTCATATGATGTCATTTGATTCCCATAGCACACACCTGGCAGCTGGGATCACCATAGTTATGACAATCCATCTTGAGGGGGACATGCATGTCCGTACCAAATGCCATGACAATCCATCCAGCAGTTGTTGAGATATTTCACTAGAAGCCTAAAAATTCAAGCTGCTGGTGGTGCTAGAGGAAAGATCTGGATCACGTAAATCAATAGGATTCATCCTCTGGGGACCATGAATGTCTGTATAAAATTAAATGGTGAGCTATCTGACAGTTGTTGAGATATTTCAGTCTGGACCAAAGTGGTGTACCGACCACTGAGCGACTGACATTGCCATCCCTAGATCCATGCTGCTAGCACGGCTAAAAAATAGACGTGTGTGTGATGACGTGTATCGTATGCCGATATGTGTTCCACCCTTGTTACTTGACAAATACAGGCACTTAATGTCACAAAGAAAGACTAGGGGGCTTTCATTGTAATGGTTACAGTAATAAACAGTTGTTTGAAAGCTTGGTGCTGTTTCTCAGGTGCCATGAGTGCATGGGATGCACGAAGAACAGCACCAAGTCTTTTTGTGATTGTCATGCCATGAAGTTGCTGTATTTGTGCACGTATTACTCAAACACTTTCTGTTATTACTGACCCATTTGGATTGCCTTTTTCCTCTGTTTTTTGTTGAGTTCACCATCAACTCTTACCATAAGATGGTCTAAGGGTGTGGTCACACTAACATTTAAAAGCGCATGATTTTGGACCAAAATCAAAATTAATTTGCACAGTGCTTTAGCATAGTTAATTTTGGGGAACTTTGACATGCAAATTCATACCCTTGAGCACTTGCAAAACATCTTGGCAGTGCTGACCTTTGAGGCTACGGAGAGAACAAGAGGGGGCTATTATAGTAGCTGTGTCAAACAATCCGCAAATAAGCACTAGGTCACCAGCCTTTCAGCACCACATTTTACAAGAATAAGAGAATGAATTTTATTGTGCCACTTTCTGGTGTGCCCAGGCACTAAGGGCGTTTTCACATCTATAGGTCGTTTGCTCTGGTCCAAATCAGTTGATGAGTTTGGACTTGGAGCGTTTTCCCCTTGGTTTGGTTTCTTTTCACACAGAGAAAAATCCTAAACGCATCACTACAAACCACGTGAGAACGTTCACTCCGCTTATTGGTCAGATGTGTCTGGGGATGTTACACACTCCGGTATAGTAGGTGGCAGCACGCACCACTGACGTTGGTTTGTAGTCCGCCAAAAAAGAAGAATAAAGTAAATACAGTGTTCTGAACTAGTAAATATTTCTGTGAGAAAAACATTGCTGGTTCGTTCTCCGGCTAGCTGCTACTACTAGAAACAGTTTGTGTGCTCTGCCGCATCACAGAATGCAAAGCACACCTGGCTACAGGAGCCTTTTAGCTCAAACTTGCGGAGTATACTGCGTAGTTTGGTCGGATCGAGTTTGTTCCGATCACGAACCGCTCCATAGTTCGTTTGGAACCGGACCGAGACCGCCTCCTCGGTACGGTTGTTTTGGTCCACACCTGAGTGCGATTACTGTGTTCGCACCTGCCCAAACGAACCGCACTAAACGGGCAAACGCACCAGGGTTCTTTTTAACCGAACCAAATAGGTTAGGTGTAAAAACGCCCAAGAGTGTTACCGGGTGCTCAGACCAAAACAGCACTGTGTTGAAAATAGAAAGTGGCTCTGTATGTATGTATGTGTGAGTATGTTGCTTCAAGTACCAGTCCAGTTTGAGAAATACATTCATGTCTTTAACAGCTTGTTAGAAGCCAAAACAGTATACAATACTACAAGGAGCGATTTTACAACCATGGAAAATGATCACGGTGACAATTGTTTCATCCATGTTAAGGTTACAAAGTAATCTACCAGGAATGTGTATAGCTGTTCAATGCAGTGTGTGGCCAGATGGTGTTGCAGTGCAAATGTTGAACCATGTCTAACTATTTTGCAAGATGCATCCTGCATTTTTTTGTTGTTTTTGTTTTGTTTTTTTGCTGAAGCCCTCTGTATTTGGGTGCTGTAAATAAGACTGGAATGACTGTGTTGTTTTGTCCACGCAGTGCTGATGTCTGTCTGAACATGGTCTTAGCATGCAGCTTATTATAACCCACTGCTGTTCTTTAAAAAAATCTTTTTTTTCTTTAAAGGATTTAAAAAAAAATTCAAGTCTGTCTTAAAACAATAGTCAGGTGTCCATAACAAGACTGAAACAGGTTTGCTGTAATCATTCTTCTTGTTCATACTTGCCATTAAAAGATCCCTTCCTAACATGCTTTCCATCTAAGTGATAAAATCCACAGTCCTCATTCTGTGTGAAAACATATTCCAACGTTTATCTGAAGTTATTACGAAGCTTCAGCAGACTGAGTTAGACATATCAAGTGGGTATCTTCCAAAGTTAGTCTTTTTTGTGTGAAAATCCCTGACACATTTTAAGATCACATCCCAACACCTGTTCTATTTAAGCTTAGGTTCCAAATCACTGGTCACATGTGCCGTCCCTCGCTCCCCGCTTGCTGTCACTCTTCATCATACACGCACTGGTAAATACACACATACACACACGCGGTGACGCTGTGTCTGTGTGTGTTTGTTTACCCACAGCATGAACGTTACATTGGAGCATGTTTATGAAATGCCCTCACGAACACATGCTTCGATACACACATGCTGTCTATACCTAACTGTGCATGGGTGTGTGTGCGCGCTACTTTGTGTGTTTCTGTCCGTGTGTGCGTTAATGTGGCACATGTGCGTGTGCCACGTGTGTGTGTGTGTGTAGCATCCGACCCTTGGCTCTCAGCAGAGGCCAGCGTCTGTTGTGGAGCCCTCTAATGGATGCCCAGCTGGAGTCAGGCACACACAAGGGCAGCCAAGGTCACAGCCACTGCCTCTTAGGACCCCATCATTTGGCAGAGCTCTGCAGCCTGCGGTCTGCCCTACACTGTGTGTGTGTGTGTGTGTGTGTGTGTGTGTGTGTGTGTGTGTGGTTCTGTCTGTGTGTGCATTTGTGTTTCTGCATATGAATGAATGTTGTGTATTTTTGTGAGTGATATTGTGTTTTTCTATGTATTTGTATGGGTGTGTATGTGCCTTGAACAGAAAGAACAAAGGTACATCTTGGGTTAAGCACCACACACTCATCCTTCACACACACAGGTAAAATACTACAATTTATATCATCATTTGTAAATAGAACAGAAGCCACTAATTGTTTCGGCTCAAATATAAAACCACTGTCAGCACTTAATTAAAGGCCAGTCAAAAAGCAATCGTTAATCGCAGGAATGCTTGTTGCCTTTGAAGTTCTTTCAGTTTGCTTTGTAATTACAATGCATGGCAATGGGGAAAACAAAGTGGCAACAGTCAATAGCCACCCAAGGCAAATAGAAGGAGAAGTACAGAAAGTGTGAGGGTAAAAAACAAAAAGTTCTGAGTATTATTTCATCTTTCAATCGAACTTTGTACATTATCCATCTATTCTCGTCCTGTGCCGTTGGTTTGATGTGTGGAGTCAGCACAGTGGTTACTGTTCTCTCCAGCACCATAAGAAAGAGATTCAGAGATCCAGAGAGAGAGTGTGTATGCCAAACTTGTGTGTCTTGAGTGGTCCACTGTTTTGATCTCCCATGCAGGCTGCAGGACTTGAAGCGCAGAGCATCAAACAGAATGCTACAGATGGTCAAGGTTCTTCCTTGAGAATCAAACATGCTGCTTTAGAACAGAAGTGCTGCTCCTTGATTTGTTTGTGATGCAAAATTGAAACCGTTTTGGTTGCAAGCTTTGTGTTTTGAAGTCAAAAACACAAAAAGTCATTCACAACAACTTGCAACAAAATATGTTGAAAGGGAACTTATACTTGACAGTTTATTGGATGACAAGAAATCAACAGCAGTATGTCTTTCCAGAGACAATGTCCTGGTTACTTTGGATAATCCACACGCCTTGCTATGGAGCAGTTTTTATCAGAACGACTTTCTACTTAAGTAATAGAGAGCTGAAATCCTGACGGCACATCAAGGCTTGCGATTGTTTCACTAGCTTGTGCAATATAGTCTCTGTTTCTTTCATATGTCTATCTGAAAAAGTGAAACATATTCCTGGGATTTACTATCCATATTCAAAGATAAATTAGTATCTACTACAGCACTTACAGCAATTTGAACCTTTTGTAATTTAGTTAAATAGCAACTTATTTATTAACATTCAAAACACAGTCAACAACAATGAAAGTGGTGGACCTTGAATACAGGCCCACTTACTAGCGTTTTCTGGTGCCTTCAATTACATCTCATAGTCTTCCTCAGTGGATGGAATTTGCTCACTTGTCATGGAATTTTGTTCATCATTCATTGTTCAACAGGTATATCTACACATACAGTAACATATAGATATAACATGCATGTTTTATCATGTGACTTAGTATTGAGAAATGTGTGTTACCAACTGTAAAAAACTGAGTGCAATATTTCAAAACTCAGAAGTCAATGTTGACTAAACTGTGGATAACTAATTCATTGCTTTGACACACAATGCATTCAATGACCACATCTTTCAAAATTGATTAATTGCTTTCTCTCTGAAACTCAGCCACCAAAACTCTGTGTATTCTTAGCCCATTTTTACATACTATTTTTTTTTAAATGTCAAATTTACCCAACTTAACACAGAATTACGGTAGACTGCATCAATTAGACTGCAATTACATTCATCAACATCTACATGAAAATAGATAAGTAATTCTTACTAGCCATTCCTCAACCTCATCCAGAAATTCTTTTCCTCATGAAGAGTTTATTACCACCATCCACATGATCAGATGTCTCTCCTGGATGCAATGCAATGAATGCAAAAGATTGCCAGGGATGGATCAGGCATGCAAAAAAAAAAAAAAAAAATCTTTCCCAGGTGTATTAGAAGAGAGGACATAAGGTGTGGTGTGGATGAGAACTTGTGGCCAAATGCAGAATACACATTTGACTAGCACTGCTGTATATCTTTATCTATAGCTATCCTATACATGTACTGTATGTTGAGTAATATATACATGTTTGTTTTGTGTTGATAAATGAGTAATTCCATTAATGCAACTCATTCATTCAACTCTTGTACCAGAACAGAAAATACGTCCTCGCTGCGTCTTCCCCATGCTGGGGGCACAGGAATGTGTTACTCTGCTTCTCCGTGAGGTTATTTATTTTGGAGAAGCAGCCCACCTGAGATAAGACTACTTCTCCTGCCACGCGCTACCATGCCAGCCCACGTGCTGGGTGATAGCTCAGGTCTCTGGTGATGGACTGAGTCTATCACTGACATGTAGCATTTACTCTTGGTTACTGTTCCCATGCCGACGAGGCATGGTGAGTAATTTCTCCAAGCGGCACAGGTGAGTAATTTTCTCCCCCCCATTTCCATTATTATCATCTGCCGTCATTTGTGCCCTAACTGTGCCATTCAAACAGAAGCGCACAACTGGGCTCCCACTCGGATAATTGGTGATGATTCTGCCCCGGTGCTATGGAGCCAGGACAGTAACTTTAAAATTTGGCATTGAAAATAAAATTTGGCATTGAAAACAAAACCGGAACTGGAAAAGGAAACATTGGCATTGAGACATTTGTATTGGAAAAAGTTGTATTGGCACTGAAAAAGGTTTCACTGAAAAAACACAGATATTAAAAAATGATTTCATTTTATTTTTATATTTTTTGCATTCTGATGTGTTTTCAATGACAATGTTCTGAGAAATGTGAACTCCCAAACAGCAAGTAAGTCTGCTTCTCTCTGCCGTTGTTTTCTCGAATAGAACCAGGCTGGGTTAAAGTTAACTTTTAACTGATGTTATGCTGGTCTGGCAGAGGTCTGCTGGAACAAGCAGCAACACCTGAACCTGCACCTGAACTGCGACAAACAATGCAGGATCCACATCCCCAATCTAGTCCCCAGTGAGTTGTTTCCTCACATCAACCTTCTGGAGTCACTACAGTAGAGGAAGTTCTGCTCCATTTCCACCTCAGTGTCCAGCAAACTTGTCATGCTGAGGTTGGACAACATCACTATGGTGGTCCCCCAGCTTCCGCAGGAAGGGCCTGGCAAATCCCCAAGTCTCCCAATGAGGGGACCCTCTTCCTGATAGTTGCGTCAAGATGGTGCCATTTTTGGTCAGACAGTGGCAGAGCAGTTCGCAAGCAGAGAAATTGCGATGCAGTTGCTCCGCAAAATCAAGATGTAGTGCCAGCCAGAGTGGTGGCGCCAGAGGGCCCTGGCGCCAGGTGATACCAAGGCTTCGAGATTGAAGGCATGTGGTCAGACTTTGGGACCCCCAGGCAGGCTGTGCTCATTGGCCTGGCCACTGAACTTCCTTTCGCCAAGTCAGCAGTTGGGTATGAGTCGCTAAATGCATGATTCGAGCCCAGCTGGGAGTACATCACATCCCTAATGGCCTTCACCTCCCGGGTTACGAAACAGAAATAGTAGTTATGGGATGTAACTCCAGTTCTATGAGTACTCTAACTTCAGGCCCAACTGGCCCCTGTTCCATTCCCATTGCTGAGTTTCAAAAGGGAGATGAACAACGGGTGTGCTGGAGTTTTACAGTTAGTGGTTACTACCTTCTGATTCAGCGGTGAGTGCAAAGATCTGCCTCAGGGTGCCGAGGCGGAGCCTCGATGGGGTTAATCAATAGCGAAGCCCGTCAGAGTGCTGTGCACACACTCATAGAACTAGAGATACATGCAGTAACTACTATATACACAGCACACACATCTGTTCTGTTATCATTTTATATGTGCATCTATCCCATCAGTGTGTGTGTGTGTGTGTGTGTGCGTGACAGAGAGGGAGCGAGAGTGTCCATGTGTGGCTGCAGGTGTGTGTGCATCTGTAGGACTGGTGTGCTTGTGTCAGAGTTTGAACACCACCAGGGATTATTTCCCTCCATGTCTGTGATCTGAGGGGAGAGATAAGTGATAGCATTAGCCCATAGATCAAGAGTAGGCCCAGGTTGAGGAACCACACATGGTCAAAATGGAAATGTCAATTCATCTTGTGTGAATACAGCATAAGGCCTGCTCTATTTGTTGCATCATAGAAGTCTTGTATCTACTGCAGCTGCTGATAAAATGCCTCATAACACAAAAAATAGCATTGTCTTGTATTATTTCACTTATTTGATCACACAGTTTGATTGACAGGTGATTTGGTGAGCTGCAGTGCAAAAATAAGTGCTTTGCACAAAACAAAGCATCTTGTAAAATTTCCACAATAAACCCTCACTAAGCACCAGCATGTTGGCACCTTAAAAAAAGACAATGGCTCAAGACGTCAGTACTGAAATCCTATACTGAATGTAGGATCACAAATCAGCTAGAACATGTTCAAGGAGAAGACTCGACTCTGCGGTTCCCCGCTACAGAGTGTTTTAGCGCCTTTCAGCTTATTGTTTTGGTTTTAGGGCCCACAATTGTATTGTTTTAGTTCAGTCTCAGCGCTCTCATCAACTTTATTTTCAGCAGTACACTACCTGCCCAGCACCAAACAGCAGACACAGTTAGTTGCTAGCTGGTGAACATAGTGGAGTATTGAGCTAACTGTTTGCTAACACGCTCACCAACTTTTTAAAGTGATAATGTGTTGATGTTGTGTCTTACGATGCCTCCAAGTAGCCAAAAAAAAAATCATGATTACATCTTTAATAAAAAGCACAGGCCTGTGTACAAGAGAGAAGTCAACTATGACTCCCAAAGAGCATTTCTTTCAGAAACATCCAATCACCAAGCTTACAATTCTGTTGCGTGCATGAAGTTAATGCTTTGTAGACACCTGATAAAACATTCGGAACTTCACTTTCAAATCCTGCGTCAATTTTGTATGAATCTGGTGCTGCGTTTGTTTCCAATGCAGCATTTAGAATTTTTACAACTCTAATTCTCCCCTCTGACTGACTTCTACTCCATAGGTACGGCAGCTGAGGCTCATCATATTGTTGATGGAAAAAACACGATTTCTCTGAAACAAAGTTACCCTAACCGAATAAAACTATTATCCAGGAGACCCCTGTGTTTCTATGTTAAGCAACACTGAGGATACAGAATCATTAAAAAAAATCTTTGAAATGGAATTTACAAAAATACTTCCAGAACCAGCAGCTCAATTCACTTCTCAACTCTATACTGATGATGATGGGACACTCTTCTGAGTTACAATCTAAGTTGTGATTTAGACTGTTGTGATTTAGGACCACACACTCAACTTAGTATATGTACAAATACAGTATGTGTTCAAATAGTGATTCACTAAAGGATACCAACACACACATGCACATGTCTTGTTATCAGCAATGGTGACTTCATTTCCTGTTACTGCCAGCAACCTCCAGATCTAATTCTGTACATGTGATCCCATGGTAGACTGAAGCTACCACCAGGGTGTTTTTCTGTCACTGTCAGCACTCTCTTTCTTCCTGCCTGTGGGCTTTGAGGCGTTACTGTGTTTGTCTTTGGGCTTTCCTCTGGAGCACAAATGCACAGAGAGCACATTCTATCACCGGCACACATCGAAACAGCTCTGATCAAACAACTGTTGGCATGCAGGTGAAAGGACTGTGAGTGTGTGTGTGTGTCCTTTTACCAGCTTACCTTCCTATCATGTGCATATCTATATGCGTATGGGTGACTGTGTGCTATGTATGTTTGCCAATGAGTCTGCGCCTGTGGGCATCTGTGCATGTGTGTGTACCTTCTCCCTCAACTAGTAATGTATGCATGTCATGTCTGAATCTGTAAGCACAGATTTGACTGTGTGCAGGCCTGTGTGTGTGTGGCCCCACTGCATTGGCATGTGTGGTGTGAGAAAAGTCAACATCATCTTTTAAAGTCTGTTTGACGTTGCTCTGTGTGTGCTCTCTCTCTCTTTCTCTCTCTCTCTGATCTACCGACTCTTCCTGTATATCTATCGAGGCAGCTGGCCATGTGAGTAAATGCCAGACTCACATTCCCTATGCCCTTAACAAACCCCTGGTGGGGCTGCGGTGTAGAGGCCTGTGACACATATGGGTGATTCTTTTTTTTTTTTCCCTTTCTAATAACACTTATTCAACATTAAAATTAAAAGTATTTAAAAACAATACCTCAGTCTCTTTTTTTTGTTGTAAATGTTTTTACATTTAAAAGGTATGCATTTTGCCACATATCCGTTGTCTGAATATTCGACCATGCATAATTTGGAATACAATTTTGATATAATACAAACTTTAAATACAAATGATAAATAAACATCACATTTATTGACAGTAGTTGTAATATATATTTATATTTTCTTATGTATTAAAGAGCAATGATGCCATGATGAGTTCCATGGCGAGGTATAAAAAGACAAAATGTCTAGTAGCGGACATCCGGCCTGTCTGCTCTGCCTAGCCCAGAGACACTCCAGCAGCTTTCTAACGTGATTAACTTTGTGAAATGGTTGAAGTTTGGTTAGGTTTAGGCCCTTCTCAGGGTAACTTCTCCCACGTGCAGTGTCAACAGAGGGTGGTTATTGACGGCTGCAGGTGTTGAGCAACGGCCGCACGGGCCATATATCATTGTGGTTTTTGACAACACCCCGGGTGCAAATAGCATTGTTGGCTACGGACACCTGCATGGATGCTTGTCTCTGCCACGCTATATACACCTGGGTGTAAATAGCCACATTGGCTATTCCACCTCTGATGCAAATAGCATCATTGCAGGCACATGCACAGATAGACCCAGGTGGTACTCAAGCAACTGCCCTTTTGGCCTCTGACTAGATAAGTGCCTTTTTTGCAAGACTTTTTCTAATTTTATATTTTAGTTTTTAAATTTGGTGCATGGCATCAATACTAGATTAAAAGCTGTAATGCCCGACGACAACTGTATTTGAGTTCTAATTCTGCGAGACCGCACGAGCCCCTGTCCCTCCCTCTTCAACTTCCCTTGTCACAGCCACTGCTCGTGGGAGTTTGTTTGCTTTCAGTTCAGCCTTTAGGAAGTCAGGTGACAGAGTGAAGAGTCCGCGTTGGTAGGAGGTCAGCACACAAATCAAGCGCCCTGCGGAGCAGCATCCACGTCTCCCTGACCTGCCTTCATTAGCCAGGTAACAATAGTGTTTGCCCTAAGCATTGTTTGTCACTGTGGTGAAATTAAACCACTATTAAAACATCTCAGTACAGCCAGCCTAATTTAGGCAATAGCCCACCATTAAGCTTTACGACAAGCAAGTTAGTCTGGCGTAAAATAGTGTCGTCCATGAAAACAAGTGAACTAGTAGGCTAGTTAGTGCCTTTGTCAGGCAACTGAAACATATTACATGGTTAATACTCTATGCAGTCATATTTGGATATCAGAAACGTTAACCAACCTGTCACCCGTCACAAGAAAATGTGCAAATATATGATTCGTCCACTGTTTACATGCTCATACTGATTAGCAAAAGCTTTAAGATGTAGTCTAGTAAATTATCAAATCTTACTCCAGTGACACACAATTTAGTGGTAGTTGTAGGCAAGCCAACTGAATGTCATTTCAATACAATAGTCCAGGGCCTTTACAAGCTCAGATCTGAAAGTTTAACTGTTCATCTATTTTTACTGAAACCTGAAATCTGAAGCTACTTTAGCTGAATATTAGTATTTTGTTAGCATTATAGTTGAACTAGTTGAACACTACAACACTTTCAGTAATCTATATCAGGTATTTACCTCAAATATTATTAAAACATTGCCAAATGACAATAGCCCATTCATTTCTCAAAAAACACATTTAAGTGTGCAGTACCTCTTTAATAAAAGATTGCCGAGTTGCTCAGGATGACTAATAAGTAAATTCATCATTGTTCACATAAGGCTCTGTGTCTTTCCCATTATGCCTTGTCACAACACTAAAATGTATATTAATATGATTTTTATAGAAATTCAAAAATATGCATTATGACCACTGTGCAACACATAAAACTGACTTCAATAGTTCAGTTTTTCTGAATAATGAAGTAAAAGGTTCAATTTGGTTAAATCTGTGTCTGAGATTTTAATAAATAACTGAAAACATTTCATTATCACTAGATTTAAAAAAAGAACATTTCCTCTAATGTTAGAATAAAGCATGGCCTATAGTATGTCGTATGCCATCACATTTTTCTTCTCTCTTCTTGTCTCTCTCCTGTGTGCTGCCACAAAGCACATATGACATAACAAATGATCAGAAATATAATTTCACCCACACACCATGCTGTGTGTGTGAGCACACACCTGTTTAACATTCTTGTCAAGACTTGTCTCTTTGTGCTGCAGTGCTGGCCTTGATCAGGCTTCTATCCATGTGACTACCACTGTATTGTATCAATCCCACTATTGTGCTGTGCTAGGGACTCCAAAGCTGTGGACTCTCCACTCACTCATTGTCACTCTCAACCTAAAGCTATTGTGGCATCTGTTTGGTTCTGGGTAGCAGTATTGTATTTGCACAGCAATACAGGCAGGGTATCACACATGCACACACACGTAGGGATGCATGGAGAAAGCAACTTTTACAATTCATTCTCTCTCATCTTTAGTCTCTCTCTCTCTGACTTTTTCACTCCCTCTCTCTCTCTCTCTCACACACACACACACACACACACACACACACACTTTTCCACAGTGTCCCAGTGTCCTTCAGACAGCATCACTGTAACCTGCTCCCCTCCCTCGGGCCCGGCCCAGTGAGGCTGGTACACAGAGAAAGGCAGAGACAGTAACAGAGCACCATGAAATGACTGCGTAACTATCTCCACTGCTGGGCCACAGTCAGACACTCGGCTTAATCATACAGCAGCAAAATCACTGACAATGGCCATCAACTGACTAGACTCCTGATACATACTGTACGCACTACCTATTTCTCAAATGTGTCACTTTTCCTCCTATGCATTCTAGAGCTATAATTGACTGACTAATCAGTTGGAAAAATATATCAAAGTGTTACTGTAAAATAAAGGATCATGTTGGTTTATCTTATTGTTGTAGGTTTGGCCATTGTGTTTATCATTATGACAACATTGTGCACACTAAAGTAATTGCTGAGATCTGAGAACACAGTGAGTGTTAAAAAAAAAAAGAGTTAAACACGAGCAGCCAGACAATCAGACAGGTTGGTTGATACTTACTTTGACCAGTTATATCTGTGTTATTGTATATTGTCAGTCTGTTATGCAGTGATGGAAGAAGCATTCAGATATTTTACTTACGTAAAAGTAGCAACACCATACTGCAGAAATACTCTGTTACAATTAAAAGTCAAAAGTACTCAATAGGCAGCAGAATGGCCCCTGTCAGTGTTATATTACTGTATTATGTATCGTATTTTCAGATGTTATTCCTGCTGTATAAATATGTAAGATGCATTTTAATGTTGTTGCTCGCCAAAGTTTGCTTTAAAACTCGAAATATCACAAACAAGTTTTCACACTCGACTAAGGTAGAAAAGTTGGTGTATCGATAAAAACAAAATGCAACTAAGTGCAATGGATACAGACTTGGTGAATAAATCATGACAACTTAAATGTCACATTGTTTTCTACTGTTTGAAATTTGTCTGGTGCTGTTTTAACTACATCTTCTCGTTGTGTCCTCTTCTTCTGCTATGGTTTATTGGCACCTGACTGGAGAATTAGCTCCACCAATTGCTTATCTCAGTGATCGACATCGAGAAAATAGTGGATGGAAACGCACATTAATTTGCATTTTCCTTTGCCCATTTTCTGAAGATTTGGTTCAAATTTGCACACCTATTGCACGTTGAAAAACCTCACTAAAGGGCAGCTAACCTGCTTCCACTAGCTCACCTAAGGCTGCTAAAGGAAGAACTCACTTATCCAAGAGGACTGACTGTATTCTTGCTATACAGACTGTATATCTAGAGCTGCAATTAAAAAAAGAGCATTTGACCCCTGAAATTTTAAGAAGGATGGGTTATGAAGAAGAGTGACATTTTTAAGCCAGCTAAAAAAATACCAAAGTAGGTGTTTTCTTGGCATACAAAGCTATTAATTTAGTATTAATTAATGTATTAATTTAGCTGAAGGGTTTTGGACAGTAGAACTTGAATTTTTGTTTTTGGGGGTTGTTTGAGGTGAAAAGGCCAATGATGCAGTGAAAGACTAGACCTGTGCCTTAAAATCAGTTAAATAAAAAAAACACAGTTGCAGCTGGTGTAAAAAACCTAACACCATGGGGTGATCATGTTTCTTGGTAGAGGTATCAAAATGTAATACCCTCAGCAAGAAAGCTTGTTGTACCTTTTTTATGCAGGAAGAAGAGAGCCATAAATAATGAGAAAAAGATTCACAAAAAGGGCCATTGGAATATGCTGGGGACACCAGAAGGTGCCAAAGAGACAAACACGTCGACAGAGAACATACAGGAGGAGGGGACGACAGGCACTGAAAGAGAAAAGGATGAGCGAGATGAAAGATGGAAGAGAGGGGAAGCCGCTAATTCGGTGGCCAGGCAGGCAGGCGTAGAGGAAGGGATTTGGACTGAGCTCTGGTCCAGATCCCTGCCTGTTAGACTGACACAGCAACAACCCTGCCACCGGCCTAATCCTCCAAATCACCCCTCCACCACGGGATCAGAGACAAGCAAGGATTGGACGGGAGGATTGTGCAGGGAATCAAATGACGGGTGAGGACAGAGAGGGTAGGAAAGGAAACAAGGGAGGGTGGAAAGTGAGAGGGACAAATGATGGATTGACAGATAAGGAAGACAGAAAGAAGAAATAAATGAAAGGAAAGATAAAGGATGGATGGATGAGAGCTGAGCATTGTGTATAGAATCAAGAGGACGGATGATAAAGGAGAAGCTAGGGAAGCAAACACGAATAAAGGAAAGGAATAAAGGACGGAAAGGGAAAACAACTGAGGGCCAAATTGGCTGAGAAGAATGGAGTGAAGACAGAGATGGAAAGAGTGCAGAGACAGACGAGAGGGGGAGACTGAGCGAGCAAGGGGTGAGGGACGCCGTGAGAGAATGAAAGAAAGAGAGCGAGGGGGGGGGCTGCTTTGAGCTGGTGTTTCAGCTCCATCCAACAGCAGGTCTCGCTGGCACTAATGAGTGTGGCTGCTCTCCGGAGTGGAGATGGAGAGTGTGTGTGTATAGATGCTGTGAGACTGGGGAGGAGGGTGGGGGGTGGGGGGATTAGTATGATTGAATAGCCCCCTCCCTCTTTCATCTGCTATCTGCCAGGGTCAGTGAACATACAGAGCATTTCCAAACCCACCACAACCCCCCCTCCCAACGTCCATCTCTCCCTATCTTTCTCCCCGCAAAACATGCACCGCCTCTGGGCACTTCTTACAGCAAGGCAGGCCTCGCGGGCCAACATCCGAAGAGCTGGAGGTTGTGGCCTTAAGTAACCCCCTTCTTGGTCCTTTTACCACCTCCTCAAAAAACGAGGACTCACTAGATAGGTTTCCATCCACCTGTGTTATGCGCATTTCAATTTGCGCATAAAAAAACCTGAGTGGAAATGCCGAAAATTCAAAAAAATCGCAAAATATCGCAAAAAAAAAAAAGAAATTACGCTTGGCCAAGGTGGACAAGTCGGTAAATTGATAAAAGCAAAATGCAACAAAGTGCAATGGAAACAGACAGATTAAATAATGACGTACATGAAGCATGTGACTTCTACGACCACTGAAGCCTCTGCTCCACGAAAAGACGAAAAATAGCAGCAGGCGAAAACATCAGATCTATGTGCAGCGATGAGGAGACTGTGACGTCCCTCACAATAATACATGAAACAAACATAATTGCCATATTTTCATTGTGTTTTCTACATTTTTTTTAACCCTTTGAGGTCTGACTGGCACTCAAAAATTGGTGCCGCCTACTGCTTGTCTCGATGAACCAACTCCTAATAATCGCATAGTTCTATATAACAGTAGTGGATGGAAAGAAGCATTCATTCTCATTTTCTTTTGCCCAAATTTGGTTAAAATTAGTAATATATTTGGATGGAAACCTATCTACTGTTGTTGTTTTCCTCACCAACTTTGCTCCTCCTGTCCTCTGCTCGCTCCCTTTGAATCCTCCCTCCTTCCTCCCAGAGGCTCTCCTCCTAAAACCAGGTCTGCCATTGATTGTTAAAGGGTGTGAAAGGGCAATCAATAAGGCTTTCCTGGTGTGCAGGGAAACTATAGACCCTATATGTAGAAGCAGGAGGGTCTAAATCAGTCATGGGGTTTGAGGAGGTGTATGGTGGGCATTTATGTACATTAGCGCAATGAAAAGAGAGGAAAGAAGGAGAAGTAAGAATCTCTATGCTGTAGAATAGTATCCAGTATGACTTTACATATATACAGTCACACACACAGACACACTGCCTCTCCCACTCTCGACAAGGGCCCTCTTTAAATATTCATTCAGTCAATAATGACCCTTTGCCCTCCCAGTCTCTCCTAGGAGCTAGCATAGCTGCCTCCTCCCACACAGCCTCTCTCCTTCTCCTTCACTCACTCTATCTCTCTCTTTTTCTGAGCCACACATAACATACACACACTCTTAAACTCTCTCACAAGCCCAGACACACACACTCCTCCTTGTCCTCTCGGCCGTAAAGTCAGGGAATCCACAAACACTTTTGACGGTGCTATAGCATCGCCATTAGTTATGCTGGCACGTCAGGCTGAAATGCAACACTTTGTTCACACTACCTGTATGCTGCAGTTACATATTTCATGATTAACTGTAGTGGTATTTTCTAGTCAAATAGATTGTGAAGTGGTTTTCCTTCAAACGACAGAAGTAAAGAGTCACCTTGTGACTTCACCAATGGCTCAAAAAATTAGCAATGCTAACTGGTGGCAAGGCGAGCAGAGATAAGCGTCAGACGATGGGACTTTGATCCAGTCAGCCATGTTGATTGTTCTCCTCTGAGATGGCTCCCATTTATCCGATTACTCATACCGCTGGATCACGCATCTTGGACCAGAAAAAAAGCAATTAAAATATATATTTTAGCAATATTGGAGAAGCACCAAGGCCTGGTTGAGAAACAACAAATTGGATATAGCCAAACTCTGGGCTGAGAGCCAAGCTTTCCCTTCATAGCAGTGTGTCATTGAGTTATTTTGTGTTCGTGCCATGTTTGAACTTAATTTGGTGGTGATGCAGAATAGGACTACTTATCTTGCTTTCTCATTCAAATCAGCTGACAAAATGGGCTTTTAATTGACTTACACTCATACTCAGTAGAAACTAAATCTTACCTTTTAACATAAAATCACTATACTCCTGTAATATTTGATCTTGAAGGTCTTGACCTTGAAAAATGCAGTTCGACATAAAGAACGTACCATAAGGTCAACTTACTTGGTTTTTTACAGAACTTTCTGCCATGTCTCTTGGTCTTCATCAACGTATGATATAGAAATGTATAAAGTGTACAAGATATATGACCATATACGACCATGTGACCTAAGTATGACATTTCAGTCAGATGATAATGTTACACAGTAGCTGCTAAACACTCTTAAAGAGCAACTTGCAGCTTGGAGACCACAGTGAATCAATGTGTAGGAAAATGATGTAGAAACTAGATTTTCAAAAAACTATACATATACACTACAGTAACTTCCTGGAGTCATTTTTGTAAGAGAGTTTTACCTCGGCATCAAAAAAGACGAATTGAACGTTAGCGCCAATTTATCATTAAAAAGTATGGAACCCAATGCTGGTTTTGACACTGAAGAGGTTGAAAATGTATATTCATATGCATATGACGGAACAGTCTTATAATTATGAGCCTGTTAGGTGTCCAATAGACCAGGAACAGACCAGGATTAAAAAGAAATAACAGCCATAGGAGAGAAATTGAGTTGTGGTGTGAGAACCAGCAGTTCCTGTTTGAATAAGCTGTAGTTTGCATCATTACACTCTGTAGGGGATAAGCTGTTATTAGTGTAGGCTATAACCCGTTCCTTCCCTTCCTGTAGTTGGGATAGCACCGGCCCAAGGCTTACATTGCTGGCATCAGTCTACAGTCTGAAGGGGAGTTTAAAATCAGCAAAGGCTCGACTAGGTGCTTCTAATAGTATCTGTTTCAGCAGATCAATAAAAATTTCAGTTTATAGGGATATTCAGTTTTTTTCTTTTTGGGTATCCCTGTTAACAGAGAGTTGAGAGGCCTGGCAAACTCTGCAATGAACCAGCAGCAATAGCCAGCAAAGCTAAGAAAGAAGCGTATCTGTTGGATTGTCTGTGGGATAGGCCAACTCTGCACACTGGTGATTTTATCTGGGACTGGGCCACACGTCACTACTCACAAGGTGACCTGGAAATTTCACCTGCTTTTGAAACAAAAAACATTTGCCAGGCCGTAATTTCAAATCATAGCTTTTCAGCCGTTCAAACACTGCTTCCAGGTGATGTAAATGGGTGTCTATTACATAATCCAAGTACACCAGAGCAGACTCAGTTTCTGAAAAGTTGTAAGAGCATTACAAAGGCCAAACTCGTACAAGCCGAAAGGCGTACAAAATGTAGTTTTCTCTATCAGCTTCATAGACTTGCACTAGCCAATTGCCACTAGCCAAGTCAAGTGTGGAGTAATCGCTGGCTCACCTACACTTTCTGGTACATGTTGGGAAGGATAGGTTGATAGCGCTCTCTAATAGGATGTGCCATACCTGTAGGGATGGAGTGTTTGATCACACCCTCTGGCCCAAATCACCTGTTCACTTTGTATACACATTCATCATTTTTGCACATCATTTTTGCCTGTTAAGATGGTCACTGTGTCAGATTAGGCGAGTCATAAATTCTTGCCGTGACTTGGCCGAGAGACATGACAGACTACACGTTGGTCCTCAACCAATCATAGCTTGCCGTCTTTCACGGCATGCGTGATGTCATCGGGAAGGATATGCTAGGTGCCGACAAGAATGTAAACAAATAATGGCGTCTGAAGCGGTGTGTATGATAATGGGTGTCTTGAGTTCGGAAAAGCCTAAAAAAATAAAGAAAAAACAATGACCTTTCCTCTGTTTCACAGTTCCACCTAGAAACACCAACAACATCATTCCTCTTTTGCTTCGCCATGTTTACAGTTGTGCACGGAAGAGTGCTCTTTGCTCCTACTGGTCAACGTTTGGAACACATTGTTGAAGGCCAAATAAATTCTGACATGCTGATCCTTTGGTCGGGACGTTGTGAGGCGTCCCAGTGCAGGACGCCCACTGACACGACCCTTATTCTGATTCTGTGGATTTGGATTCTGATGAGATTGTTTTGATTACAGATTCAATACTTAACACCTGTGCTTGGGAGGCATCCTTCACTCCACATTCTCATGTGGGGATACATTTCATGCTACATGTACTTCACAGCCGGATCCTGATTAAAATAAAAAAACAAGGTAAAACATGCACAAAGCAAAATGTGAAAAAACAGCAAACACAAAGCCAGTTAGGTGTACAGGCACTGATCATTTCCACTCAACGTTTCATAACAATAACTACACTAACTACACAACTACACCGTATCCATAAGAAAAATCCTTCTGCTGATGAAGGCCATGAGATGTGGCTGAAAGCTCCAGAAAAACCAGGTGTGTGGACATATATCCTGTAATATTCCTTAAGTATAGCATAAAAGTACTGTAACAAAGTTATGTTAATTTAGTGTGCATAGGAAGATTAGTGACCCTCCTGTAGTTCACATCTCATGGTATGGCTATAATATTCTGAGATTTTAATTTGTCCAAAAGTCCAAAATCAAAACAGGTATACATGCAGTCATTCCTGCATGTTAGATTCATAGCTAGTTCTGTATTTTAATTTATGTGAACCTTAATAACCTTAATAACCCTAATAACATTTTTTCACTTTTTGCAAAAACATATTTTTACCCATAATTATTTTCTGAGGTACTTTGGAAGAGCTCTTTCAAGATAATAACCATAACATATTTTTTATTATTTGAAATATGTTTAAAATATTTTCTGAAATCTTAAAATCCTCTCCCATTCGCTTTGACACAAAGCCTTCTACAAGCATTGCATCAACACTAAGCCAAAGAGCATTTGGGAATGCTGACCTAAAACACTGCATTCACCTTTGACTCCACCTGTGTCTGTTCCCATTATCACCCATTACCACCATTCGCGGTTCCAAGAAGAGGTCCCTGGTGGCACCCTGTTCCCCATGCGCTCAGCAGGGCACTGCTCCTCCTCTCCATCCCTCCCTCCCTCCCTCCATTCATCCATCATGAGTAGGCTGCTAAATGGAGCAGAGCACCTTGCCTCTGACCCCTTTCAATGAGCCATGGGGTCTTCCAGTGGTGCAACGCTCCCGTGGTCCCGAGGGGAGTGATTTGGAGCGACCCGCTCGCATCGGTAATGTGCCATAGCATTCAGGGTGCATTAAGCCTCTGGACATTCCCTCCATCTGGACCCTTCTCTCTTTCCTTCTGCCTCTAGACATCCTTTTCTCTCTGCATCCATTCATTTTCTTACACCATTTTGGTGCATATGACAATAGAAAAAACATATTTGGTAACAATGATTCCAAACTCATTTTTCATAACTCAAAATGCATGACATCCAAAAACTGAAAGAAGAAATATGAAGGATATTCATTTTTTAATTTCAAACAGTTCATTAACCTGGCACCCACTTTATCAATAACATTTCTCACTTTATTAGTTTATATATTTGTGCTAAGATCATAATCCAGTATCTGCTATATCAAAGCAAATAAAGGATTTAAATTTAAATGAGCAACCAGATACCTGCTTGTGAATAATGATTACTAAAATGTAAATATCACTGAATTTATAGCATTGACATATTTTACTTTGAAAACCATCTATTTAATAAATTGATGTTGTGTGACTCCTCTCTTTGAAATTTCTTGTAAGTAATTTTCAAGTGCAATTTTAAATGGTTTCATTTCAAAACATTTTTAAAACACACTGGGATTGGAATGCAATCAGACCAGCCAGACCATATGAAGAATGTAGACCACAGAAGAAAAAAATCCATCCAACAAGTTGAAAGGTTAACTCCACCACTTCCTGCTGACTAAGATGAGCCCTTCCTCGGCAAAGGAAAGTACAGCAGCTTAGCTTCCCTGAATCTGGGACGTGCCATGTTATTGATAAGTCCGCCAGCCCCACCTAACTAATTTGCATATTGAGAGAGTTACCAAATCTACCTAAGGGTACAAATAAAGTACCCTGAACCTGTAAGCAGAATAACATTTTAAAAGCTTTCACTAGCGTAATATTTTCCAAACAGCTGTGGATTTTTGTCTCCACTGTCAGAGTGTAAAATCCTGATCCTTTAGTTTATTGTTCCATTACCCCTGAACCCTGAACCATCCAGGCATCTATGTCTACCCTCCCTTAAATACTTCACTCATCCCGTCTACCACCTGTCCGTCCCATCAACTCGCCCTCCTCCGTCACCATTTCTCCTGCCAGCCATCTATCCACTTGTCTTCCCCCATCCATCAGCGCATTTATTCCTCCCTCCATGCCTTTAGCACTTCCGCACTCCCCCGTCCATTATTTTATCCCTCCCTTCCTATTTCCCTCAGTCCATTCAACCCCTCCATCCATTAATGCTATCCTCCTTCCATCCCTCATTTTACCCATCCATCCTTTCCTTTTGTCACTTTCTTCCCAGCTCCCTGAGAGGTAATTTTTCTCCAGCGGCGATATGGCAGTCAAACCCCTCCGACCCCAAGATACAGTCACTCAGGTCAGGGGAGAGGGAGAATCTAAACCTCATCTTACGTTCGGAGAAAAGATTCTTCCATTAATTAAAGGAATAGTAGGTGTATAATAGACTCAGTATGTATAGTATCAGTCTGTGCATTAAGTACGGAGCTGGATTCAGGACATGATTAGCCTAGCTTAGCAATAAGACTGAAAGCAGGGGGAAAGAGCTAGCCTGGCTCTATCCAAAGTGAAAACAATTGCCTCTAAAGCTCCCTAATTAACACAAAACACATTACAGTTATACCTTTTTAGAGAGATTACTTTTACTAGTACTCTGATCTTTTACCTAAGTAAAAGCAGTAATACCACTGTAGGAATACTCTTACATTACTGTTACAAGTAAAAGTCCTACAATTCAAACTTTTACTTCAGTGAAAGTACAAAAGTGTAAGCATCAAAATATACTTAAAGTACCAAAAATAATTCTATTCTAATTATTTCTATTTGTGTACAGATACAACAAAGGATACATGTTATGTAGTCAGCTTTAGTAGGTGTATTTTATTTATTTTGGAGAGAGCCAGGCTAGCTGCTCTCCCTGTTTACAGTCTTTATGCTAAGCTAGGCTACATATGTCCTGACTCTATCTCCAAACTTAACTCACAGACATGAGATTGATATCAATATTTTCATCTCACTCTCTGAAAGAAAGCGAAGAAGCAAAATGTTGAACTATTCCTTTAATGCTCTCATATATTCATCTCCATTACTTGATGGAGCATGTGATTCTTTCTTATTTCTCTGTTTTTATCAAAGCTTAATACGACTGGCTGATGTATTGTCCACAGTGTCAAGGAGACTGATGATTTTTGTAATTTTGCCCAACACTCATCTGTGGATTAATGCATTTGTGACAGCAAAGCATACTCACAAATATTAACATATTATCACACATGCATACCAATCCACAGACAAAAATACCTTGCGAGCTTGTGGAACTGGGTTCGGTAAAAATAAGTCCGTCTGAGGAACAATCAGGCCAACCCAAACACAATTATTTGACAAGCACACAATCAAGCCGTTTTAGATGCAGCACCTGGATTCTCCTCTGAATCCCTTGATGCATGGAGCAGGGAGAGAGCAAAACAAACTGTCGGCATCATGAGCCTGCAATTGAATCCTCCATTGTAATCCCCTAGTTTTTAATCAAGGCATATAATTACTGCCTATAATACAGCATTAGTACTCATACCCTAAATTATGATTGCACAGAGAAATTGTGATTATTTCCTTTTCCTGGATCTAACCCTTTCTCTGCCGGGTTCATTATAGATACTTATAGCTCTCGGCGACGGCATGACATCAGCCCTTAAGTCGGGCCATTTTGTACCTTGTTCCACAGGTGTCCAAGACAGTTCTTAACAAATGTAGCTCTGCAGCACCTCACAAAGTGACAATAGTGCCAGATGAATGTGGCAATCAGTGCTTGGTGGGTACGAAAGAGTCATAGAGGCTGATTGCACTGTGGGAGCCGCAGAGCAGTGCTCCTCAGACTCTCTCCATGCTAGGAATAACAAGCTCCATCGCCCACAGTGTGAAACAACAGACTGCTAATTGGAATCAGCACGCCTCTCCCTGAGCTTATTCTAATATCTGCCGGATGCCTGGTTCGTGCTATAGGTAAGGTACGGGGGAGTACTGTTGCAGCTGTTGTCCATGTATGACGCAGATCTCTTCAGCGGTGCTTTTATTAATGATGCGTTGTGCTGGAACACCCCTCATGAAAATAACAGGGAGAACATATCTAACCAATTGTACAACATGATGAATTTGACACCTACATCACATACCTCTGCATTATTCACTGCAACTGTTTACACTGTAGTTAATTTAAATGTAGTTGTATGGATACCTATGGATTGCAAGAGAGCTACGTTCATTAACTGCTGACAATACTGATAAATGGTCAGATGTTCAACCTCGTTAAAATTAACCCACTAGGTGGCCCTGGGGCCTGTTCCTCCTACTCTGTGCATTGTGTACTCTCTCATCTTCAAGCACCAATCTTATACATCCACACAGCAGACTACACATAGCAGTTTTGCTAAATTATGTCAGAGGCCCCAGATACCAATGATTCACTATGTTTACCCTGTGTCAAATAGGGTTTTTCCCATTAGCCCAGGTTGGTCCACCTTAGCCATGCCAAGCCGTGATGACATGAGTTTCCACTACAGCCTCACAGCAGGGGATAACTGCGGCGAGCTGCGCTGTTGTGGTCCTGCTTGGTAGCAGGGTCGGCCAATCCGTGACCGTCTCCTCCCCTTAGCTGTGTCCTATACAGACATGCAGCTTTACTCATGCGTGTCTTTGCTGGAGACTAGAGAGAAAGCTCTGTTTCTAAAAGTCTTTGTGTTCATCTCAGTACTTTTGTAGGACTATATTCAGCTGCAGCTGCAGATTTATACACATTTGGTGCACTCATGGGTATTTGGTTTCAGGACAACAATTGAGCTCTATGTAACAGATGAATAAGCTATATCAGGCTTTGACTACACAGGCAATACTTGTTCTCAGTACTTTTGTAGCTTTAACCTGAATCTCTGTGGTTTGGAGTTTAGTTTCACTCCTGTGTTCCTCTTTGTATTTTCAGATATTAGCCTTATTTTTACGTTTTACTGAGCACTTGCAGCTGTGTTGGAGCTGTACTGCTGATGCAAACCGAACCTTTCCTGCTTCATATTGAAAGCTTTCCACTGGAGAACCAGGCAGTGTGCTGCTGCTATCATTATAATAAATGCAATGTACTTATCAGAGTTAGCAGAGCTTCATTAGCAGTGCTATTCTTAAATAAAAACTCAACCTGATATAACATACTGGATGTGGATCAGTGTTAAATACTTCAGGGAGGAATAGTACAAACAGAAACAGCCACAGTGAGCTGAAAGGGCTAGCACATTTCCAACACACCATTAATGTAAACAACTTTCCCTTCATGTGCAGTGCAAAAAAAAAAATAAATAAATAAAATAAACTCGACTGCTCGTGGCCGGTCACAGTGTGGCTCAGTGCTAGCAACCCCCCCACCATGGAAAACCCCCCAAATTAATTTGTGGTAAGTTGATCAAACTAATTTTTAGGAATATGTACCATGTAAGCACAATGTCACCCAAAATAAAAGGTCTTAAAATCAACAAAACAAGAATAATCACTGCATCAAGGCCCTTACCATTTCAGTTGATATTGTGATTTATTGGCACATATCCTAATTTGCACTACAGACAAAAAAAAAAAAAAAAAAATTGTAGTAAAAACAAACAAAAAAATGTACATACTGAAGCTGGGCTTATTGGGCCCTCGGAGGTCTGGGGCTCCAGGGCAGTTGCCCCTTTTGTCTGGTTAATAAGCCAGTCTTGCTTGTCGCTGACAGAACATTGATATTGGACAAGTCCGTAAAACCCTGGATTTTGTTTAAAGAAAAAACAATTTGCTCAATGCCAATGTTTTTAAATGATTCATTCCTATAGTATCTGCACATGGCAACTATAGTACAGTTAGATTTAGGTAAAATTTGTTGTTTTGTCAACAAATCCCATGAAAAGACCAAAACCAACAATGCGTTAGTCCGTCTCTCAATACTCTCTGACTTCTGTATGTCATGGTGGAAAGCGCAGGCAGCAGAAAAAGGACCCAAATGCAGAGAGAACAGGCGGACTGGTGCAGTTTAGCAATTTATTATTAAGACGAGCTCACATGCAGATACAGGTAGGCAAGCAGGCAGGCAACTGGTATTAAGCAGGTCCAGGTTCGGGTGACAGAAGCTCGACAGAACATACATAAAGCAAGACAGCAACATAACAACAGGACACCAGGATGAACCAACACTGGACCAAAGCAAGTGGACCAGTACATGTAGGGAGTAACTGATGAGGGAATGAGATGCAGGTGAGGAGGTGGGTGAGGAAGTCCAGGTAACTGCAGAGGGAAGTGAGAACAGGTGTGCAGTGGGGTGGGGCAGGCATGTGACGGGGAAAGGATGGAAAGTCCAAGGGCGTCTGGTAGACTAGTGGAGAATAGCATTGGGAAAACATAAATGTGGCTGGAGAGGAGGGACAGGGAGACAGACTGTGACTGTACCACATCAGCTTCGGGCCCAGTCATTCCTTCTTTATGTAGTTTTTAGGAAACGTTACTCAAACAGGAGCAAAATTGCTTTGGACTGTATTCAGCTGCAGATTTACGCACATTTGGTGCACTCATGGGTATTTGGTTTCAGGACAACAATTGAGCTCTATGTAACAGATGAATAAGCTATATCAGGCTTTGACTACACAGGCAATACTTGTTAGTGAGATCAATTCATTGATTTGTTTGTTGTTGTTTTTCTTTGGGGGGGGGGGGGTTGGTCCTTTCATGGGATTTGTTGACAATAAGAAAAATACATATAACAATATCACAAGTTAGCACTGAACATTGTCTAAGAACTGTCCAATATGATCATTATTCCTGGTGAAACTGGGCTGACCTGACTGCAGTAAGATTTCTTGTTGATTTTGGAATGAGAGAATGAATTCAGTTTGGTTGAGCTGGACCTTCAGCATGCATACATCTATCTGCCTCCTAGTACTGCACTCTAAACCTCTGGAATGGCACATTATACATTCTTCCACCATGTGCTCCAATTCAAGGGTTAACATGCAGCAGCAGTTAACATTTCATAAATATGCTATTCAGAGCCTACATTGAGCTTGATGTCCGTGTTCAACGTGCATCCCTGCACTGCAAACACAAAGACTAATGTATTCTCTCTTAACTCATGCACGCAGCCCACACACTCACACTAGGACGCCGTACTCACATATTATAACATACATGTTTGTGCAAGGTTCGTAGATGTGTGCAGGCATGTGTACATGTGCGGTTGCACATACACATGCAAAACACACGGCATGCATGTACAGAGGTGCAGGCAGTCATTTGTCATATATTCTCCTACATACACATACAGTGTATTGACTTATACCTCAGCCAGAAATTGCACAGGGAAGACTTTGGAGGCCAGGATGTGACTTTTCCTGGTGCTGGACATTGTAGAGTTATGTAACATTCCAGCTGGGAATACCACAGGCTTTGGGCATTCCAACAATGTACTCTGGCAATCAAATACACAACTGCAGGTTTACACAAACACATAATATAAACCACATCTAAACACACAGATGTCCTCATTATACATGCACAACTAACGTCACTCAGCCACAAGATTCTTTTTACATCACAAAATCACAACACTATCCTCTGTAGGTGGGGGGAGATAAATAATGCAAAGCTGAATTGAGAAACAAAGGAATCCGGTGACAGTGTTGTTTGTAATACAGTATCATATCACCAAAGAATTTCAATGAGTGGCCAGTGGAGAGGGATATGTGAGATAGTGCATGTCTTTCTTAGATCACTGTCTCGCTGCTACATGCAGTGGATGAGGGTGATAAATTACCCGATTTGACAATGGTGGGTGTAACCACTATCATCCATATCTCAATAGCTTAACAAGGGTTATCATGTGCTGTTGTGGTGAGAATGATTGTAGGGGTGGGGGTGGTGCTGTACAGTGTGTGTGTGTGCTGTTTGTTTTTGCATAAGTATGTGTAAAATGTTGTGTATTTGCATGTGTGTGTGCATATCACACTCCAGCTGCCAATGCAGAGGATCAAAGCAGTAATGCCAGCGTGTGTGTGTGTGTGTGTGTGTGTGTGTGTGTGTGTGTGTGTGTGTGTGTGTGTGTGTGTGTGTTTGTGTGTGTGTATGTGTGTGTGTGGAGTAGAGTGGAACTGTAACCCCCCTAACAAGGCATTACAATCCTATTGATTCCTCATTAAAGCCCCTGGCTAAAAATACAGCCTGTTGCCGCTGAGGGAGAAGAGACACCGCATTTCATCCACCTGAGGAGCAAAGATGTGAAATCTGCATGTTTTGAGGTGCACAGCTACACAGCTAAAAATATAAAAACACACACACCTGGCTCAGAACTGTGCGCACATACTTGTAGACACGCGCCACAAATATGCCGCATGTTCACAACTGTCAACACACACACACACACACACACACACACATACGCGCACACAGTCCATCCTTTGTATGATGTGTGACTGAGCACATGTATCCCTCCTTGTTTTTTCTCTCCCACCCCCCCTCACCCCTTTTTAATTAAAGCATGCAGTAAGTGTGAAATTAACTCTCTCCTACACCAGGCCTGACAGCTCTGAGTGGGAGGAGGGAGAATCAGACGCCTTTGTCTCTGCACGTAATTAGAGAGATGGAGAGAAGGAGAGGGGAAGAGGGAGAAAGAAAGAAGACCAGCCGGTCCACCACAATGAGAAGCCAGCAGCGAGACGGAAAAGATAAAAGAAAGACAGGCTAGAGAGGGAGATGAGAAGAAGAGGGGAGGAGGGCTCAGAGGATGATAAAGTGGAGGGAGGAAGATAAAGTAAGATGGAGAGGGGGATCAAGGGAAGGAGAGATTTTAGAGAGAGGAGGGGTTGGGGAGAGGAAGGAGGGAATAAAGGGAAGAAATGGGGACAGTGGAGAAAGCAAGAAAGACAGAAATGATGTGGAGGTAGGTGGAGGGGTGCTGTAGTCAATACCACCTGTAAAAAAAAGCTCATCCTCTCACGCCTGGGGATAATTTGATGATCCGCCGCCACACTGCCTTGTTCTGCAGTGAGACAGAGAACCACAAGTGAGAAAACCACAGAGCAAGAGGAGAACAGAAAAAGGGAGAGGTAGTAAGGGTAGCGGCAGGCTTGATAGATGGAACAATTTGGAAAAGGAGAGTCTTATGAGTTTAAGAATTGATGAAGACAAAATGGGCCCGGGTAGCAGGGGTAATAACTTGTGGGGCTTCATGCTGCTCCTTATGGGCTGTGTCCCGGCTTGGCCCACCTCTGGTGGTTTCCCCACCTTCTTCTGTCCGGCTGCACCTCCCCTCTGCAGCTGAAATGAGAAAAGGGAGGAGCATCATGCTAGTTTAAAGGGAGATATGGCTAGGTGAAGGTGTGGTGGAAAAGTAGTTAAGTCAAGTCAGTTTTATTTATATAGCCCAATATCACAAATCACAAACTTGCCTCAAGGGGCTTTACAACCTGTACAGCGTACAACACTACTATGTCCTTAGACCCTTGATTCGGATGAGGAAAAACTCAACCAAAAAGTCCCTTTTAATGGGCAAAAAACAGAGGAGGGATCCCTCTCCCAGGACGGACAGACATGCAATAGATGTTGTGTATACAGAATAGACCAACATAATATATTTACAGTATGGACAATCATGATGACAAATTATAAATAGATTGTAATATAGATGAAGAATGGATCCGGGAGAATGTCGAGCAAGTTCAGGTGTTGCCAAACAGATGGGACCTGAGCTACAGGACCTCCTCTCCACCTTGGAAACCTGAAAGAGGACAGACTACACAAACACACAAGACCCAAAACTCAAGCATATCGTTCACACAGGTAGGAGAAAGGAAACAACACACACACACAGAGGGAGAGAGAGACAAGGACAACATGCACACAAGGGAGAGAGAGAGAGAGAGACAAGAGGAGAGGCTGAATCTCCTGGAGGATGAAGATCCAAATCCAAAACATCTGGACAGCCAGGGGAGAGAGAGAGGTCCCAGGACAGCCAATGGTCCAGCACAGAGAAGCCTGAGTGAAAAGAGAGGACAAGGAGGAAAAACTAGGGAGAGAGAGCGAGAGAGAGAGAAGAGAGAGAGAGAGCGAGAGATAGGCACACAGCTGTGCTTGTGAGACACAAACAAACAGGGGGTTAGAGAGATGCAGTGGTTTTCATTAAGATAATATTCTTGTCAGCAGGACAAACCTGAACTATAAGTACTAGGCTTAATATATTAATTGGGACTGAGACCGTCCCGCTGGAAGGATAATGGTAACAGGTAAAAGGTCATCAAAAATAAGCAGCTAACTGAAGGTTATGCGAAAAGATGAGTTTTAAGTTTGGATGGAAAAGCCCCAACAGAGTCACACTGTCTAATGTCAACCGGGAGGTTATTCCAGAGGAACGGGGCACGATAGGAAAAGGCCCTGCAGCCAGCTGACTTCTTTTTGACAATGGGGACAGACAGGAGCCCTGTATTCTGAGAGTGGAGAGAATGGGATTTAATATAAGGTTTAAGGAGATCAGATAGGTATGAAGGGGAGAGCCCATTTACAATTTTGTAAATCATTAGAAGCACCTCTGATCTGACATGGGTTGGGAGCCAGTGAAGGGAAGCTAAAATTGGTGTGAAATAATCAAATTTTCTAGTTTTAGTTAAGATTCTAGCTGCAGCATTCTGAACCATTTTAAGCCTTTTAGTACTGGCACACGGCAAACAAAACATTATAATAATCAAGTCTGGATGAAACAAAGACGTGAATTAGGATCTCTGCATCAGCCGTGGACAAAAAATACCTAATTTTAGCTATGTTGCTATAGGTGGAAATAAGCTGTCTTGGAGATTGGTGATGTGCTAATCAAAAGAGAGGGTAGGATCAAACATAACACAGTGATCCTTGGCTGTCGAACTTTGAGAATTCAAACAGTTGTCAAGAGTTACTGTTACTGGATCAAAATGGTGTCTATGTCGAGCAGGTCCAACTACCAGCATGTCAGTTTTATCAGAATTTAGGAGTAGGAAATTTTGTGACATCCAGTTTTTCACAGCAGACAAGCAGGCCTCTTAATTCAGTAATTTGGAAATGGTCATCTGCCTTTACAGGCACATACAGCAGAGTATCATCAGCGTAGCAGTGGAAATTAATTCCATGATTGCGTATAATTTGGCCAAGAGGTGAAATATAAAGAGAGCAAAGCAGAGGCCCAAGAGCAGAGCCCTGAGGTACTCCATATTTAACATCAGAAAATTTTGATGTAGTATTATTATAGGACACACACTGTGTTAGTAAGATGTTAACCACGTGAGATCCAGACCAGAGACGCCAAATTGATTTTCCAGTCGGTCTAAGAGTATACAGTGGTATCAAAAGCTGCACTGAGATTCAGTAATAGAAGTACTGAGGTGGAATCTGAATCCATGGTATACAGAAGATCATTTACCACTTTAGTAAGTGTCATTTCAGTAATCAGCTTACAGCATTGTGAGCGCCCTCCATTACCAATTTGTTTTCATGATTTGAGCTTTAACTTTAAAGACTTTAAAGAGCAATTTATCAGAAGCTGAAATCTTGTTTTTTCTGACCTCCAGTGGTTGACTTCTCACTTGCTGTGGAAGAGATGTAGATGTTTACTGCAGGGTGTGGGTTGTTGGGTGTGGTCACAGGTGAAACAGACTTGACACTTTCAACCAGAAAGGGCAGTAAAACACTGCTTTTCAGTTATTGTGGAGTTAGAAAGAAATGAGCTTAGACCTCTGTAGCCCGCTCCTTAATCTCTGCTTGAGGCTACAGACTACATTAGTCGCTACTAGCATAACACACCAGAATCTCTGACCGAACTGTCAGCAGCCGAATTGCATTGTGGGTTATGTAGGCACCAAGTTTTGACAAGGAAAAAGAATGCACGGAATAGAAAAGACAATATCTCTAGTTCTGCTGCATCGATTTTGATCCTTTTTTTAAAAAACTGTTCATCATGTTATAGGAGTGCAATGCTAAATTGGTGGAGCATTCTTTTAAGTCTCTAAAAATTATTCATTACTTCCTGTGGTACACATTATTTTGAAGAACATGATTTTACATAGCAAACATACAGTATCGTACTATAAACTCATAATATATAATGTTTTGTTACAGTTTAAACAGTATATAAGCTGTATGAGAACAAATACTTACCATATGACAATAAAATATTATTATTATTTTATGACATTATAATCTGAAGTGTTCAACATTGTGAAAGGGGCCATTCTTTAGAGTTCTGTCAACTAACAATATTTTCCTTTTGGAGCAAATAACTTACAGTAGTTGGGATGGCCATTTAACATTGCTCAACTTAATCAAAAAACACATTAAGAAGAACAATTTTAAAGTTTCTAAAGTGTTAGTGAACAGTGTTGTTATTAACATAGGAACTATTAAAATTATACTCAGCTGGTATTAAAACTTCCATTTCCATTCACATTTCACTGCACACTGCGTATTGTAGAACTTATATTTAATCTGAAAGGATTCAAGTACTTTTCAAACCACTCCAACATGCATGTTCCTACAGATCAGCTGTACAAAATGATATTGACAAGATGACATTTACCATTTAAGCTGGTATAACCATAAATACATTAAGCACAGCTTGATACTCATTCAGTAATTACTGACCACGTTGCACAGATATACCTAATCCATTTTAAAGCGCACAGACTGTATAAAGCCTTTGTGCTCCTCCGTGCAATGTGGGCTGCCCTCAACATCTTATTTCATTTTAGGTTTTTATTAATAAGAGGCAACAGATGTATTGATCTTGATGAGACAACTGAGAGGTGCAATTGTGAGATTCATTCAATTCATTCAGATTCATTCAATTGAACCATTAAGCAACAGGATATGGATTAGGTCAACCAGGGCTATTGTTGGTGTGGCAACGGCATTGTTTGATATTACATTTGTACATGCATTTCTATACACGCATACTCACCCACACACAGTACTCTGATATTTGTATTCCAGGCAAATGGGATCATTGAGGGTATTGTACAGTTACCATTGTTTACTGAGCCCACTGGACTCTCAGTGCAGGATTTGGTTCAGGTGTTGTGAGCGGTGGTGAGTAAAGACTAGCCAAAAGATACAGGATAGGTCGTGCAGTAACACTAGACCGAAGAGAGATACATTTTGTATTTAGTTAAAACAGTATTTTGCAAATCACTCTATTGGTATATTGCTAGTTGGGAGTGTGAAGGATGAAAGTGGGAGGAATAGGTGTCACAGAGTGGCAGAGAGAGAAACAGGATGTCAACAGTAATCCCAAGTGGATATCTCGCCCCTGAGGGCATCCTGCCCTGCGGCTAGAGAGAGAGAGACCCCTCACACTGCTCTGCGAATAAAGTAACTCTCCACCAACAAGCAGCTCTACTCTTCAACACAATATCTGCCACCTAAAGCTTGGAAGAGATCTTAAGATTATTGAAACCGACACATCCCACACTGTTTCCACCAACATACACAGATTTTTTTTGTAACTGAGTAAATACTAAGTCAATACACTGAATGACAGGTAGACTGTGATTAGAGTGGCGTTGCTAGGCAACCCCCGAAATCCCACAAATTCTTACGTGTTCTTTCACCGAAACACATCCATAAAAAACAGTTTGCCTTGCTAATTTTTGCTGCAATTTACAAGGAAAATGCAAAGAAACAGACACTGAATTTAGAAAAGACATGTAAGTACTGTTGACAGCAGTTGATAACAGAGAGATAACAAAGAGTGAGGTGAATTTCAGGTGAGCTGTGGCTCTGTTCTGAAACCTGATAAACTGGATTATAAAATAAGCACACTGCACTATTTTAGATTGCAGCTTACACATTCACCACTCATTTCTACTGATAGCCAATAAATGCAAAAGCTAACGTGATATTGTCACATTTGCGTTGGTTTACCTGTTTATTATTGTCAGCGGCAGAGACATACAGTATATACATTGCTGAAATGCGAGATGCTGCTCAGCAACTGGACAAGACAAACTATTAGAATCATTAAACACACTGTATGATCTCATCACCCATTTTCAACACCAATTGGCCCAGACTGGAACAGACTCCTGTCCAACTTGGTCATGACAAATCATATTTAGAAGTGGCTCAAAAATCGTAATGTGCTATAATCTGCAAGCAAGTGCTACTTTGGATGCAGCTCTCACAAAAGGTGCCTTGTGCTAAAAACAATTTTCACCACCATCTATTTAAAATAATATGCCATTCATTTACAATGAGCATCAACAATCAGGCAAAAAATATAAAAAACTTATTTGCATGGCAATCATTTTGAATGTATGTAATTACAAGCATTTCAGCCACAACTCAGACAGTTTTTATGAAACATTTTGTGTCTGTGGTTTATTTATTAATAACGTTTTGGGCCTTTTATTTCAGCATCTGTCTGTCAATGTTTTGCACTAATGGGACCTCTGATAAACAAGAGTCATAATGTGTTTTATGAAAGAAATTGAGTAACAAAAGCCTCACAAACAGGGAGAACAACAAAAATATTAAATCATTTGCCTCACAATGAATTTTGGCCAACTTGTCGAACCACTCTGAATTAGCCACTTAAACTGTCTAAAGTGTGAAAGGAGGTCTGTCAAAGTGTTGAGAGGAAAATCAACTGGGAACTTGGCTACACTCTCTGTCATTGATCCCGGTGTCCGTCTGTCGAAACCCCCACACCGGTTTCTCTGTCATGTTTACAACATCCCAGCTCTCGGCGTCAACATCCCCCCCAGCCTTGCCAATAGCGTCCTGTCCAAGCTGTCCATCAAAACGCCCGCCTGGCCCCACCCCCTTTCCCCTCCATTAGCTGCACACAAACCCCTGGCGGCTCCACGGGACCAGACAGCCCGCCTCGGCCCCTGGCTCCGGCTATCGATTGGTTCTTACGGTAATGGGCGTCTGTCTCCCTATTGTCTAATTGGCTAAGTGATGGGATTGATCCTCAGATTGTTCGCTAAGTTCATTTGCTGCGGCCACCGTCGAGACCAGCAAGTGGACTGCATCGCATGTTCGGAGCTGCTGGGAGCTCTGCAAGGCATTCACTATAATGGTCCTGTAATTGATCAACTGCAAGCGATGGTGGGTGGGGCTGGATGCATTAGTGCTGGAGGATGTTAAGAGAATGTTGATTAAGGCTCATTATGGCCATCATTATGTGATAATCGATCGAGGTGCACGTGTTGTAAATGGCCTGATGTGTTCTTTTTGGAACGAAGGTTTTATCTGATGTCTTGTCTGCAGAATCGCTGATCTCCAGTCAGTTTTCTTTCCATCTGTCAGGTTGTAATGAAAGATGCTGTCGAGGACAGGGGTAATGATCCCATATCAGCTCTCTTATGCTGAGAGGGTTGAAAAAAGTAGCCATATATCTGGGGGAAAACATCAAACCTCCTAAATGACAAAAGATCAATATAAGTCATTTAATATCTTGCACCCAGAGACAGTTTTATACAACTACGCATTTCAACTCCACCAAGGAAAAACCTATTTATAGTCTAGTGTAAACAGGTATTTTCTCTTCTCACTTAGAAGCAGAACTTCAGAGTTCTTTGTTAACTTTTTCATAATGTACTTACACAAATATTTAAGCAATATGGTGGTGTACACATGGTATTTTAATTTATCACAAGCCAAAATAGTGAGCGCGGGCTGCCAGCGGCCTGCAGCCTCCGAGTCCTTTCCCAGTAGTAATAACACATACTTAAATCCATATCCAAGTCTCACCTTGCTACTCCCACACTCCTCTTATTGTTCCTCTCTCCACTTACACAGAGTGGGCAAGGAGAGAGCGCGGTAGACAGATAGTAAGAGAGAGAGGTTTAGAAACACACAGACGTGCGCATGAATCAACACTGCTGCCAGTATCCTCAGCGCAACGCACGCAGTCATTGATTAACACAGGATTAACACCTCTGACGCATACACACCCATAGAGAATCAACACCCGTCATCACACATGTACACTTGCCGGCAGCTTGTACAGCCCTCCACTGCAGCCACTATGTGTTGCCTTCCTCCCATTTATGTACCTCAGAACCCGCCCCAGTCTCTGTAATAGACTGTCTTGCTCAGTATCACAAAGTCTCTGTGCTATGCTGGAGGGATTGTGTGTGTGTGTGTGTGTGAAACGGGAGTCAAGGCCACCTTTTTCCATGCCTGTCACTCTGCCATAAAACAATTAAATCCAAAATCCTACCCCACCCTACCGCAGTGACTGCGACAGACATACAGCGACAGATTTGTGTGTGTGTGTGTGTGTGTGTGTGTTTCTGAATATGACGCCATATCCCCTCTACACCAGCTATTGTGTGCTTGCGTGCACCCGCATTCTCCGCCATTAGCTTTCTCCTCCATCAGCCTCATTATGAGTCATGACTCATCGATGTGGTGTGAAACTCCCTCTGAATAAGCTTCATTCATATTCAGGTGAACACTGTGCATCTACAGTAGGATCCCTCTCTGTCAAGAGTGCACAGATTGCAGCCACGTTGAAAAGAGGTCAACGCCCCTGACCGTGTTAACCCGCTGGTCTCCTGTGTAGACGACAGGCAGAGATGCCGAAAACAGACAAGCAACACTGTACATGTCACTTTTCTATCAGTCCCGTCTGAAATGCTTAAAGAGCAACTTGCAGGTTGAAATATTTACTAATTTTTAATATGTTTTACAAGACATAAGGGCAATAATTCAGAGGAAAAAGTAGGCGTTTTCAACAATGCTCTTAAAAATGCTTTTTTTCCCCCTGACCTCGTCAAACTGCTTCACATACGGGAGTCTGTGTCCTTGACTCTGTCTCGGCTCAATGTCTGGTAACTTCAAGACTGCTAGAATTAGGCTGACTATATCTACTTTTCAAATAGGCATTTCTCTGCTTGACTGAGCTCTATCTGCTGTGCTAGTTAACAAATCATTTAGTCTAATTGTGTGCTGTTCTTGTGGTGTTATAGCCCGGGAACCAGACGAATCTGCAAGCTCGTGTTTTATTTGCTCTGGCAGATGCATATGGTCCCCATTCAGGCAGATGTTGTGGCGAGAGGGTCCGGGGTCTCGGTGAGGCTCACGCCTTGGAGAGAAAGCCCTACGAGGCACGAGGTTTCGCAGGGCAACTGATTCTTTCCACTGCCGGTTGAAGTTTTGGGTTTGGTGGGAGGGGCTTAGCGGAGTGATACGAGGCAGCAGAGAGAGAGGTGGAAGGTTTTGCATAGGTTGCACAGATTTTGCCTACCCAAGCTTAAGGGTTTGTGCAAGCTAGGGTTAACTGCACCAAGGGTTGTGGTGAACAAATCTGAAACCAGTGTGGGGTTAAGAGACCTTATTCTTAACAGTTTAGGATTTTTAGAAAGCACATCTCTTCCCTGATCTGTTTAACTGTTGTTTGTTGAGCTGTCAGCAGAAACAAGTTTCTATTGCCAGGCCATCACCACTATGGCCATTGTATTGCTAATTAACAGGGTGTGTGGTTAGCACTTCTGTAGCCAATTGAGCAATCAGCATTTGTGTTTAAAAAGTCACTCCTTGTTTGAAACGGCAGCTGCAGCAGCAGCCTAATCATACAAAGACTCAGGCATACAGAGACGAAGGAGTCTTTCACAGGAGTCCTTCGCGGGAGGACAAGGGAGATGACGGGTTAACATTGTCAGGCTGTCTTTGCTTTGTCTATATACCTGCTTTTTCCTTATCTGATATGTGTATACTTTCCAATCCTGTACATCACTCTTCCCGTAGATACTATACCAAGCACCTGCTCACAACATCACTGTAACCTCTCTAATCTTATCTACCCCACCCGCTCCACGCACACCCAACACCTTGTCACAGGGGCCTGTGGAACTGCCAGTCAACTTACCGCAAGACTGAGTTAATCTCTGGTACGCCTCCTTGAGTTCTCTGGACTTCCTTGCTCTCACTGAGACTTGGATCGTACCTGAGAACACTTCCACCCCTGCAGCCCTCTCCTCAGCCTACTCCTTCACCCACACACCCAGGACCCAGTGAGGACCTGAAGCTGTGGAGGCCAGCCATCGTTAACCACCTGCACTGGACTGGACAGCTTCCACTCCTAATGGAGATCCAGATGTGATGAAGACCAAGTGGCAAAGCATTGTGAACCATGTTCAGAACATCCATGAACGCAGCACTCCTGCATTTCCCTGGTGTGCACATCCACGTCTGGTGGGAGAAGCACAGAACCAGGGAAGGCTGGAACCAGGTCCAACATACTGTGTACAGTATATGGCAGAAAATTACTAGTGGTCCAATCTTCAGTGTGCTTGTTGGTGTTTTGTTGGTTCCAGGGCACTCCAGCAATAAAATACTCCGGTGGTAAATGTTCTTGCTCATCAATACATAATTTAGAGTGTGCTACAAAAAATGCTTGTGTCGTTATTTTATTAAGGGCACGCACATAATTTGTACTAAAGTAAATCACAGGCAATTCTTCAGGAGAAAAATGAAAAAAAAAAGTGTTAAATTCTCCAGCTCCATCATAAATGGATCATATTTTATATCTGCTGTTTAGCCCAACAGCCCTTTTCAATATAAAGAGTAAAAACACATGAATAAGGCGTTTTACAAATCATACCTGATAGTAATCACACAATCAATCTAAAACAGTTTGAACAAAAAACTGAAGCGCATTTATAAGGGGTGTCAGGCCCAGACTTTCCAGTGATCATGGCAGCAGTGATTGTAGCCAGGCCAAGGCATCGGCATGTCAGGTGTGCTCGTGAGCGGATATTTTGAAGGAGAATATCACTTTTTGATTGTAGTTTTGTTATAGCCTGATAATGTGATTTTTACAATATCGTGACGTTACCCAACGCCGGTCACTCGCCAAGATACCTGCCCGCTTCTCCACTGGTTCTCCTCACACCACAAATCAATTTCCATCGCAGATCCATATTTATTAATGTTAAACTTGACCTAACTTGGCCGCTCTCTGTTGATGTTACTATATTTATGTTTGGGGTTTTTTTTTGTTTGTTTGTTTTTTTGGGTTTTTTTTAGCTTCTACATCATTTTCCTACACATTTATTCAATGGGGTCTCCAACCTGCAAGTTGCTCTAAAACACCACCCACACCTATTTCCATCCAGAGGGTGGACATGGAAACTGTGCAGGATTGCAGGTAGCTGGGAGTACACCTGGACAACAAGCTGGACTGGGATAACAACACTGAGGTGGCTCCAGTCTCCACTTCAGCTCTGCTCTGTTTATTTAAATCTCCCTCTATCTCTCTGGATTATTGTCTCTCCATGGGTTACAATCATTACACCTCTCAGATTTACAGGACAGCGTGGGTCATAATGTGCAATAATGCGACATTACGTGTAATATCACACAGTCATTGAACATTTTGAATTAACCATATACATACACTTACCTGTACTTCAAATTTGATATTGTACATACATAGCTATATGCCACTACGGTTAACCCGTCATATTTTTGACATTGTATTTTGGATATGCACCTTACTGTTCCGTTGATATTTCTATGATCCAGGCTACTGTTAACCTGTTTACCTTTTCTGGCATTGTGTATATTTTGGATTTGCTCCTTACTGTTAACCAGTTTATATTTATGACACTTACCGTTAATGTGGCATTGTGTACATTTGGTTCTTGCACCTTACTGATAATCTTTATTGTTTCTATTTTGTATTTTATTTGCACTCTATATACTTGCAATCTTTCCTACTTTGTACTGCAACTGCTGCACAACCAATTCCCTCTGGATAAATAAAGTTATATCTTATCTTATTTTGATTCCAAGCGTGGGGGGACAAGAGGAGGAGTGAAGAACAGGGAAAAGGAGGGAGTGTGGTATGTGGTGCTAAAGGGAAAGAGAGATAAGAGAAGATGTATATATATATATAGAGAGAGAGAGAGAGAGCACAGGAGATTGTGAGAGGAGTGTGGGGGAAAGAGGAAGAGGGAGACGCCAAAGGAGGAGACACAGTGATGCACAATAATATGTCGTCACAGAGGAAAAAAGGTTAATCCATTTAACGTGCTGCATATGATCCCATAAGCTGTGCAGCGATGATGCTATCTCCAGAATATTGCATATACCCTTTAGGCAACGTTGTTTATAGGCACACAATTACCCTCTCGAATGCACTGTCAAAGTCATGGGGGGCCTTCGACTGTCTCTGCTTGTAATGAGTTGCATATTGACGATATGTAGGTCACTGCTGAGGTCAGCACATACAAGAGATCATGAGATCGGGACAATTAGACAATTGAATTAAGAGCCCCGCAATGGCCATTGTTTAGGCTGTAATGAGTCTCATAGCCACAGCAGCCACAGCATGGATTAAAAGGAAGGTACAGCTAAAATACGTATGATTTAGATTAGGAGGGATGATGGTGTTGATGGTGACCTGCAGTGTGTCCCAGTGTGTGTGTGTGTGTGTTTGTGTGAGAGAGATTGGTAAGGAGAGTTCATGACCGTGAATGTGTCTGTTAGCTAGCCAGGAGTCCAATTGTAGACAGCAACAGGAGTAGCAGCAGTATCTATAGGTCATTACTGTGATACAGACCATGGCTGGTTCCTATGTATTTAATAGACACCAGGGTGTTTGGACCATTAGGCTGCTTCTCTACAGCCATCTGGTCATCTGAAGAAAGTCCTGTAACAGCCGAACATAGCACATCATTATGGCCTTGGTTGGACGGAGCATGAGTGTGTGCATGTGTGTGTCTGAGAGAGTGTGTGGAAGTGTGTGGTTTGAGAAACGGAGGTTAGCGCCCGGTCGATGATAGAATCTGCAAATAGACGCCACCTTTTGCAACGGGAGGACAAGTCATTTTAGCAGCCTAATGGATTTTACAGCATGGGGATACAGTGTATAGAAGGAGATATCATCTTGTGCAATAGGAAGAGCCGTGCACTGTGGTGAATTCTGATATTTCTATTTATTCCTTCATAGTGGAAGACGAAACTTATTTCCAGTTGAGGTTAACACAGATGAGATTGCCAATTCCTCAGACACAGCCCATTGGGAGACTCAACATGGTCTTCACTCGCTCTAAAAGCCAGGGAGTGCCCAGGTTTCCAGGTATGGAACACACTCATTGACATAAAGATAAATTTCAATGCTGTTTACAGCTCAGCATGCACTTGAGTGCGAACGCCTGCTTCTTCTCGGACAACTAATTTATGGCCGCGTTTCGCTTCCAAGTCTAGCTTTTAATAAGCGAAGCTCAGAGTCGTAAATAACTACGAGATTCACTAAATCATTAGCCATTAGGTGCTTTGCGTGTGTTGTTAACAAAAGGTTTGCCAGGTGAGGTTTATGTGTGTTTATTGGCCCTGTGAATTTTTAAGGAGGGCTTCGGACAGTGCAGTAGATCAATAGCTTTTCCATATACAAGTTCTGCACTAAATCATTTCACATTTGGGAGTCAGGTTACAACTTTCTGACAGTGTTGAGGATGGAAGTTACCAGCAACAATATGGCTGCACAAATAAAAGCCTTCCCTCACAGCCAAGCACTATTATCAGGAGGGGAATAAACATCACTTTGATGCAATTAAAAGATTTCTCAATGGTTTGGAGCTGCACAGGTGGAGAATTTGGCATACCTAAGAGCGAGTAATCACACATGGGCAGAGTAGGGTATTGAACGTCAATGCTTTTTTGGTAAATTTGAAAACTGTCCAAACTGTACCAAAACTTGGCAATGAACGCTTGCTCAGGCAAAGGCTTCTATGACTGCTTGTGTTTGGACAAAAATGTACATATGGGAAGTTTGCCTTCTTTTGTCAAATGAAAAAAAATGTTTATTATTATATTCTTCAAATTAAGGTATAAACAAAAGTATTGCTAGACGTGTAAAGATCAACCAGTGTATTGGAAAACCAGAACAACAGTCAGATATTTGGCTACACCAATACGCAACCACGAATCCAACCCAAATGCTGCAATGCTCCTTTGTCTCAAGCATGCGTGTCACTTTGCGCCAATCACTCCAGCTAGCTCGCTACGTTCTCCAATCTCCTACTTGCTAAAACCCACCCCAACGTTCCCACATAGAAAGAAATGTTGGACTACTGTGTTCTACACTGCTTCAAGTCTTTACTTTGCTTCTGCAGTGTTCAAAACATGCCATTGTATCATAAAATATACCAGTGTCACCTAATTTAAGATGGCGATGTGCGCGCTGACAGTCATCTTACAGACAGGGGCAGTAAACACAAGGCAAGTAACGCTAGCATTAGCAACTAATGTTACTTCCAAATACTGATCCAGACACTAGCCTCCTCCTGGTTAATGACGCCATGTGCTGTTTTATTTAAAGGGAGATGCGTCCATACAGTGCTACTGAAAAAACAATATCCAGAAGGATGACACTGACCCAGGAACGGAGGTAAATACCTAGTCAGCAACATTTTAGTGAAAAATTCATCCTTAAGGCCTGGCTAATAAAAAAAATAAAAATAAAAAAAGGTTATCTAGTATATCACTGCCTGTGTTTACTTGTGTTTGTGTGGATGTAAGTTTTTGGGATATTTCTGATTCTGTATTTGAAATTAAAAAAATCAGGAAATAATTTATTTTCTTTATTCACACAATTATTAAAAAAGTGAAAATATCAAATCCTAATTGCGGATTTGAATCGCAGTGTATCATATTGTTACAAATGTATCGTTTTTGTATCAGATCGTGGACTGTGTATCTTGATACGTATCAAATCATCAGAGAGGGAGAGAGACACATACCTAATCAGTACCAAAAGCCAGGTACTGAAAATGTTCAAAAGGTATACAGCTCTGTGGGTAATTTGATGCTCTGCTGTTTGATTCTTGATGAGAAACACAACTCTTCAGCCATGCAACACAAAGCCCTGTTCACCGAAGTGTGCTAACTGCAGCACCACTTCAGGTGGCCAAGTGCTGATCACAGGTTCGGTTCCTGAAGAGGACCGGAAAGCATTAGTCCTTATCTCCTTAGCAGCAAGCTGCTTTAGACAGGCTTCTGAAGAGGGGAAACAGGACAAGCTGTGCGTACAAAATATTCAGCCACAGATAAAGAAGGGAGGAGAAGAGATTTCCCTTTCTCCTCTTCCCTCCATGTCGCCTCTTACCCACAAGGCTGTGGGAGATGCGGGGTTGGAGCAGAAGGCGTGTGCAATAAGCCGCGAGAAACACGACCATCGCCATCCGTTGCCTAATTGCTGCGGTGCCAGAATGATGACACAATTTAAATAGGAGAGCGAATGGCTGAATGAGATTTTATTCAAATCTGTCCTTTGTGGCTGCATCTATCACTGGAGAAATATAAGACATGTATACACTGCTCTCCTTATTGCAGCTCCACAGAAGTACTGTACATCTGACTTCCCTTTTGATTCCATTTGCATGTCGTTGACATGTTTCACATAGAAACAATGCTTCCTGTTTTCTTCCCAAAGAGAACAGTTTTTAACGCAAACCTTCTCAACCCTTTGCACTTCCAGCTTCCAGTATTAACCAGATTTGAATAATCATTCTATTATGCTGTCAGGTCCCAAAATCCCCACACTAGTTTGGGAGGTTGAGATATTTCCAGACCTGTAAACAAAAAAAATTTGATTTAGCTTTTTTTCTATTTAAATATAGCCCAATCATAAGGCATGAATGAAGACCTCTATCTTTGGTTTGGAAGCTGAAATTTATATTTAAATAGCTATTTCATGCTAGCATTACTATGAAATCCAGTAAGTAAGTGAGTATATAAGCTATACTGCACTGAATACTATGTATGTATGGTATGGTTTACCATGGTTTCTGAAATTGTGTGGGAGAGGATTTTTTTTTAACATATTTCTTTAATTGATTTTATCATCAATAACAAACATTGAGGCATATAATATAATTACTCAGACATTAGGTGGAAGTGAGACAATTATAGAACAAAGAGACTAATTATTATTATTATTATTTAAATATATATATTTAAAACAATAAATGGAGTGACAGTCAACTCGAGCTGTACTGCTATACACACGTGACATGCTTCACCCTCCACAACCATCTACCAAACACACCCTCCCAATCTGGCGGTCTATTTAAGCTGCAAAAATGTCTCATCACTCCCCAATATCTCTATGTAAACATATCTGTGGGGAGTGATGAGGTCGGAGCCTAGACGCCAAACTCTAACTATGTTCTGCTGCTGTAATACACATTTCAAATGTGAGTTGCCTAACTGAACTAAGATTAAAATAATTTTAAAAATTCAATAGATAATGAGAACATTTAAAAAAAAAAGAAAAAAAAGGATGATCAGCAACTATAAAGGTCTGTCAGATTTAAATGCTCAGAAAGGATTTTTACCAACCAGACTGTTATGTGCATGGAGGTGGATGCAGTTTTGCCTTAGTACCAGTGTTACATCTAAAAGAATAAAGCTTTTCCACATAATACAGAATATGCCAGGTCTTGTCAAATTTTGAGGAGGAGTCTTTCAATGTACATCAGATATTTAAAAAGTAACATAGTGAAGGATATCTTTAATCCACAGAGAGTGGGCTGGGGGAACAATTGTCTTCCACTTCAAGTCTTCTGGTCAATAAAGTCACTCTGTAGAGTTACTGCCGTAACGGCAGAAAATGTTCATTGCATGTTTACTGTAGAAATTCTGATACTGTAGAGAAGACTTCAGTAATTCACTTTGTTTGGGTCTATTTATGGAGCCTGACTTTGGTCCAGTAGATTGATTCAGTGGAGAATTTTACATTGGATTCCATGTTCAGCACAAATAGAAGATAAGTGGACTCGATGAAGAATATCTTCCCACTACTCCTCAGTGAGGCTAACATCTAAATCTTCCTACCACAAGAATTTAATCCCTGACAAAAAGTCAGTTTGGTTTGACTGAATCTGAGATATCATGCTCCTTAAATTAAAAGGAATAAAATATATGAAATGGTTTATGTTTGGGAAATTCAGAGTTCAGATCATGGGCAAAACTATGTACCTGTAGGTAACAAAGAACAATTTTTTAGGGGGAAATTAAAATTGTCTGCCTAAGTGTTGGAAAGATGTGAAAGTGCCATCAAAGTATAGCTCCTGGAATGTTTTCATGCAGTAGGTAGCCCAGATGAAAAAAGAAACATGTTTTGTATTGAGTTGGAGAGACATGAAATTAAAATGTTTCCTGAATTGCTTCCAAATTTTTATAGAGGATTGGACTTATTAATACTACCACCTGAGACTGGGTGTTTGAGAGTACAAAGTGGCATTCAATGAGGGTGGTAGACACAAGGTGCTTCCTAACTGCAATTATTTAAGAGGTCAATCGAATACTGTGACGCATGCAAATTAGCTGCCAAAAACAAGACTGAACTTTCGGTAATGCCATGCCGTAACTGCCGTGAGTAACTGTTTAAGTATAATTTATGCATGCTATACTGTCTCACAAACATACATATAATTATTTATTCATAGGTACAATTCAAACAAGATAGTCATTTGCAGGGAACTTTCAAATTTTCCAACTTAAATACAAAAGCTTAGAAAAAAGAAGATATTTACATCGACATATTTGCTTCAAACTAGTTGAGTCGAAACAGCTGTTTGGTATTGCTCTATATGTACTAGCCTTGTTGTGAAACTCCAGAGCCCAGAAGTTGTGTGGGCTGGCGAGGGTGGCAAAACTTGTCCGAGTCATCCATCATTGCTGGGGATACTACCCCACCTCTGATGGCACAGCTGTTTGGGCAGTGACATCAGCGTGCCAGCCGTGGCCCCTACATCTGCTGCTGGGTTGGTGTTGACAGGGTCATCTGTGGCTTTGTGGAACACGACAGCGAGCACAGCGCTGTCTGCAGCAGACGGACTGAGAGACACAAAACACAGGGTCAGAGGGCTAGAAGTGATATTTTGGGTGGAAATGAGTTTGAAGTTGATTTCATATCAGCCTGCTGCTCTACTTATCTGGAAGAAAAGGGAATGGCCAGCAGAATAAAAAACCCTGAAATGTTAACTGGTCATTATTGGGTTGATTTTTCTTTTTGTATGTTCTTGAAAGGAGTTTTCACTCTGCTGATGCCCATAATGTGGAAGAAGTTTTAACTGATGGAAACTGAATCATCCAAATAATGAAGGGCAGCTTACCTGTTTGCTTGACAGATGATACTGAAACACAGTGCAAAGAAGCTATCATTGCCTCGGATTGTTCATGATGCATAAATCAAAGTGAACAAAGTATAGATGAGGATTCAATGTCAAAACCAACTGGGCGTCATGCAAGAATCACCCGAACAAACAGATTTGATCTTAAAGGGAAACCCTAGCCCTATTTTTTACAAGTTTTGACTATTTCACAGCACCCTCTTTCAAAAGATCACTTAAAAGGGTAACTCTTGTATTGTGTTGTTGCAGGAACATCGACTGTAGAAATTTGAGTCAGAGTTGGAGAGAGGAGTTTACATAGAGGAACTACTAGCTAGCTAAGAATTTATTTCCAAAGTCATGGCTGAATGTTTAGCTAATTTCGACAATGTCCCTGTTTGTTTGAGCCAGAATATACGGATCTTCCGGCAACAACTCACTTACTGTTTCTGGTTAAATAAAAAGGATCTTACTCTTTAACAAACGGCCTGTCTCTGTAGGGATCCTTTCCATAATGTTGTCAGACACTGAGTATAACCGTCTGAGCCTGTCAGCGGTAAAAACAGTTTAGTGGATGTACTTTTCATGGGCACAATTGCTCCAAAGGATTACGTTGCAGCCATTGCTGCCCGTTCGCGGATGTCAGCGGAGGTGATCTACTGGACCAATTCCAAAACTACTGATAAGTAATAGTCACCCCAAACGTGACATGTTCAAGGGATTTACAGTACCAGTCAAATGTTTGGACACACTGAATGGGAAAGTGTGTCCAAACATTTGACTGGTACTGTATAAGAATTTGTGGAATTCAACAATTTTCTTGTATTTAGAATTTTCTAAATATATATATCATACTCAAAACCCAAACTCTACCCCAGATCACATGGTTTGCAAAAAAAAAAACAAAAAAAAAACAAATGTCATACTAGATCTTCTTTCCATGTGATATAGCCATAGAAATGCATATTCACTCATTAAATATAATCATCAAATATAATCATTAAATGCTGTTTCTTCAATGAAGCACTGCAACAACAGACAGAGTGCAGGTATACTGTACTGTAATATTCTTATATTATGTTGAAAGAAATGTTTGAATGACTTTGAAGTTACTAAACATAAAACCTAATGGGAACAGGGGGTTAATGCCAACACATATTGTACTTTACATGCATGTTGTAAAAGGACTTGTGCTACATCATAAAATACCAGAGACAACAGATATGTTTTCATGCTACTGTCAAGTCAAATTAAAGGGTAACTCTGGTATTTTTAAACCTGGGCCCTATTTTTTACATATTTTGGGGTCTAAATGACTAATAGTTAGCTACCAAAAGGTTTGGAATTGGTCCAGTAGATCGCCTCAGCCGACTGCAATGTAATCCTACATCCACTAAAAGTGCTTGTTTTTGCCACTGACAGGCTCAGACGTTCCTCTATGTAAACTCTTCTCCCCAACTCAAGTTTCCACAGTGGTCTTCCTGCAAAAATGCAATACCAGAGTTACCCTTTAAAGTGATCTTTTGAAAGGGTGCTGTGAAATAGGTGTTTTTCTTTCTTTCTGTGGCTTGGATTGAATTGCAGAGACTTGCAATGCAAAAAGGAAACATTACACATTAGTAATTAATATACGTTTATATATGTTTTTTGTTTTTTTGTTTTTTTTATTAAGAATCTTCCATTTCCATTCATTTATTTTCAACTGTCACATCTCAGACATTCATATAAACACAACTTGAAGAAGCCACGGTGGATGTCACCTGTGAATTCCAAAAACTAACAGAGAACAATAAAAAAAAAAGGAGGATTCTCTAGTCAGCATGATAAAGTGGTCAAAAATAAATAAAGAGATGCTGTAAACACTACAAGGAGGAGGAAGGATGAAGTCATTTTGCAGTTCAAATCCACAAACAAGCCCGAAGAGCTGATGGGAGGGGAGGATGCCGCTGCTCCTCTCCTCAGCTGCTCCACCCCAGCAAGCTTCTCCTCTCACCTCCCCTGCTGAGAAGTCAGCTTTCATGTTCTTTTCAAAGTCTCAGGTAGTATTACCCTGGGCAACCTTGACGGAGCCCGGGGCAAAGGCAGCACTCCGCTCTGTACCTGCGCAAACACACACAGGAGAGCGTGCGGCAGGTATGTTCACTGCAACGCACGCACACCACCAACCTAGCACCGATGCTCCTTTTTCCTACCCACCCACGCGGTGACTGCACACACACACACACACACACACACACCCTTTGATTGTCTCCACGCTGTGGCTGTCATTAAGACTCATTAAGGGGGATGGTTTTATTGAAGGCGGTCGTGTTGAGGCATCCGCTGAATTATTCATATGCGCCTTCCACTGCACACTCTTTCGATCTCTGTCTCTCTCTCTCTCTCTCTCTCGCTCACACACACACACACACACACACACACACACACATACACACCGTTGAAATGCAGGAAGCTGGAGCAGACTAGAGAGAGAGAGCGAGAGAGAGAGATGCAGCCTATATAGGTCACTTCCTCCTCCACCCGCATCGCTCAGAAGTGGGACTGGAAGGCGGGAGGGAGGGAGACAGAGAATGAAGCTTATTATAGCAGGCAGACAGGCAGACACACACACACACACACACACAGAAACACAGAGGTCCTAGCAGATAAAGGAGCGTACACCTTAGAGAGTAGATTGTCACGTCTATGAATGAAGCTCAGAGTGGCTTTTGCTAGAAGGTAATACTAATTCATTGTTGAGAGACCCAAGGAGGGAGTCACTGTCAGTTCAGGGAGTCAGTTTTGTGTGTGTGTGTGTGTGTGTGTGTGTGTGTGTGTGTGTGTGAGAGTGTGTCGGCATGAAGGCCAGTATCACAGATCAGAAGGAATTGATCAGATGCCCACCATGTCATCAGATGAGGGGTGCTGAACATATGGCATACAGTATGTACAGAAATTGATACACATTTCCATTTAGTTCATATATTCCATCAAATATTCATTACATACAATCAGGGTTTAATATGCACAATAACGTGGCTGCAATAGAAAGCAAACAGGAAAGTAAGTGCTGTGGGTATGCACACTGGAGGCTAAAATAATTAGACTATAATGTTAATTGAGGTTTATTACAAAGGGGGTCTTATTTTTGCAAGTTCTACCATTATTTCTATCAGCTTTGATGACATTGTACTCAAGAAGTTTATTGCTTTGATTTGGGAGTATGGCGACATCGCCACAAATGACCGATTTTGTGGTTCAACTTTAACCTACTGTACTTTCTGCGCACACAGTTTTCCTGTACAATGAGCAGAGATGTAGTTGTGTGAATAAATGGGTATACAGCATAAGCCCAACAACAATGAGCTGAAAGGCACTAAACCAGGGATACTCAACTTGCTTTGCGCAGGGACCACAAAATGACAGGAAGCCAGGGGCCAGTTAACAAACAAACAATATTTATCAGATATCTTGTGGTGCTACCAGAAGGGAATGCTGCACTGAAGCTAGCATGTTTTGACTCGTGATGGCGCCTGATATTAGCAACCCTGCATACAGCAACTGTCATTTGGCAAATTAAACACAGAGGTTTGGTATGGTTTGGTTTGGAGTGCCTGTTTTCATTGTCAGCCGATGTTTGCTGTCCTCACTCGTCTTTGCCAAGAGGCAAATCCAGTCACAGCAGCCCCAAGCAGGCATCTGGGTTTTTTCTAGAAGTTTGCCCTCAGGAATTTCTGCCAGGCAGACAGCCCTGAAGGCAAACTTCTCCCATGTGCCCCGCGTAGGTCGGGTGTACGTGAACTTTTAGCAGAAATCAAGTGTCACCGCTTGTACTGCACAGATCGCTGATAGGCTAATATGCAACTTTAACAGGCAAGGAACATTATTGAACATTTACTAAATGGATTGGTATAAACAAAAAATTCCCAGTGTGAATCAGTTTATTTTCATTGTGAATTAGAAAATGTTGGGCGGGCCACCCGGCACCATATCACGGGCCAGATTTGACCCACGGCCATTAGTTGAGTATCACTGCGCCAAACCTCCGTAGAGTTTAGGGGAACTGCATAAATCTCTGTGGGTTTGTCACTACAAGTGACCCCTTTCATGTTGTACACAATCATTTCATCCATTATTAATATAAAAATATTGATTAGAGAAGCTTTAAGGATAAACACAGAGAATGCAAGTCCCTTCCCTTGCTGTCCATCTGTAGCTTGCTAGCTTAATGGAGGGGTATGAAATGGAAGAGTATAGTTGAAACACTGGTAGCTAGCAAATCATACACGCACAACAATGAAAATCAAGCAGAAATCATCCCGTTTATTTTTCAACCACAAATAGTGCGACAACTCTTCCTGTCATTCATGGTATCCTATTGGTATGTCCGGTTTCATGTGATTTTCTGTGGGTGTATTGAGTTCAGCTGATATAGAGCAAGAAAATAATATACCTTTGAATCGGCTGCAGTGATGAGAGCTCTGGAAGGCCACTATCTGAATAGCAAGGCCTTCACTGGCTTTCAGAGCGGAGAAACGAGCACCGCTTTTCCTGCTCGCTTGACAGGCAAACACAGCGTGGAGACGTGTGTGTGTGTGTGTGTGTGTGTGTGTTCTTGGGCTCACAGGGGCAATATCACTGCAAAGGTTCGATGCTTCTCCTTGTCACCTGCGTTCCTCTGTCCTCACCTGATGTCTTGTCAGTGACCCAAATGTCAAGTGCATCTGTGCGTGAGTGTGTGTGTGTGTGTGTGTGTGTGTGTGTGGTCAACTGGGCAGAGGAGAAGACAGATCTGGGTCAGGCAGTTCCCATGAGTGTGTCCGAGCGCTCCGCGGAGGATGACATGTCTGATGTGAACGAGTGAGCAAGGAGGAGAGGGAGAAAGAGTGAGAGAGTGAGTGTGCAGCCAGACAGTGGAACAGCCAGGAGTCAGCGGAGGACAGAGCCATCGCATGATCACACACACACACATACATATTGCTGTAGCCTTGTAGCTAATCCGCATGCATCAGTGCATCAATGTGACTCACAAAAGTGGCTATGTAGTGGAGCTGTATAAATAGACAGTAACCTACAGTGTACAGTATGTACTAAATGTATATGTGTATTTATTTCTGCACTTAGAAAACCAGGACTTAAAGGAAAAGCCATTAGTGCCCAGTCACATCAGAAAGTGGTACAGTGAAACTCCTTCACACGTCCTCGTAAAATAGGTGGTGCTAGAAGCTAAGTGGTGTGGTGACTACTTCTGAATCATGTGTTGCTTGTGACTAGTTTTGTTTGTGGCAAAATGGATACAAAGAGGAAAGCTCTATTAGCATTTCCTCTTAGTCAGAGGATGGAAAAAGAAATAATTGGGCAGTGCAACACAGCTAATATGATAGCACTCGGTTCCTAGTATCCAAAACCTTACCTGAGCTGTGCCACTGGTCTTGGGTTTGTATGTCAATATGTAATAAATTAAACCCAAGTGGGAATTAATTCTGTTTCTGGAAGGCTTTCCAGTGGCCCATTTCAGATCAGATGTGTGAAAACTTCTTACTCTGAAGATGGATGGTTAACTTCTGAATGATGTAAGAGTTTCTTGCTTTTTGTTGGATAGGTAAATAAAATGTTTAACTAATTAAATTTCATTAATCAAGGTGTCAGTACAGTCCAAAAGCGGTGATATATTGATTCTTTTTGAGACAGAAGAAGAACCTTAGGGGAAAAAACATAGGAAAACCACTCCTTTAAGCAACCCATCAATCAGTCAGGTCCCTCACTGACTTGCAGCAAAAACAGGATCATTTTGTAAGAGCTAAGAAAATAGAAAAAGAAAAAAAAGACATTTAAAAAAAATTTTTGTCACAGGAGTTTTTTAACATGATGTCAGGCTGGATAGAATATACGCTGAATGGTCCCTCACTGAGAGCCATTTTCACCACATAATAATGAATGACACACCAGGTCCTAGAAATAATACTCAGCAATCAACTGAAACCACCAAAGTTTTGAAAATCCATCATTAATTCACCATGGGTTGAGCGTTCATGGAGCGCCGAGCTGTATGGCTGTGGCTAAATTGGTTTTAATGGATTTCATGGGGTGCCGTTCGTGGGCCGTTTGATTGACAAAGAGGTTTGAGAGTTGCCACAGCCCCCTGCTCTCGCTCTGTCCCCGAGCAATGCACCATTGATCAAACACATACAAACTGTCACTCTGTATTGCCAAGATGCCGGTGACGGACTCACCAGTTACTTCAATCATCAGTCAATCAGCCTCACATCCAAGTCACAAACTGAAGCAGGAGGATGATGTTGCATACGTTTTCATTTGCTTCAAGGTAAAACAGAAAAAAGTCCTTGGATTGTATGATTTCGCTTCAACAAATGTTTTTGGAGTAATAAATTACTGCTTAAGTGACACAAAAGACCTTAACTACATTTTCATAACAACACAGATATAAATAACATTAGTCTTTACTTGTTTTTCCACCTTTTACAGTATCTGCACAGCAGTGTTCAAATTTTAAAAAAGAAAACATATTACCTTTATTGACAGGCATGTACAAGCAGCTCCATCTGAATTCTGCTGTCCAAGGTACATAATCAAACACCTACCGCAATCCAAAGTGCGACCTACGGCCTGTGATGTCCTTCAACGGCAATTGGCTCTCAATCTCCATGGAGACACCGCGAGGACATGGGAGTGAATGTCCGCACCGGACATGAGAAATGAGCACAATTACAGTTTTTGAGAGGTAATTATATGTGCGTTGTGGTGGCAAGGGCCCATAAATAACGCTGGATCCACCCCGTGTGCTTGTCCGATAATTGAGGAACAATGAGGTGGGAGAAGGGAGCTGGGCGCGTGCCGCATCGCGATAGCACCTTGTACATTGTGGTCCCTTTCACCCCGGAAGAAAGGAAGGTCAGTCAGCCAGACAAAGCTGAATGATATCAAGCACCAAGGCTACAACTCTGCCAATGAGTGTCTCTAATAGCATGGTGGAGAGTAAAAAATGGGGGAGAAATTGGGAGGAAAGAGCTTGTCAGGCTTTTAGTGTGGCTTTTGTAAACACATTAGACAAGGTGTGGAAATCTGTAAGCGCTAATACATGTACCACTCAGGTCCTGAGAGATTTAAAGCATTGGGATACCCATAGCACGGAGAAAACATATGCGAATCAATCAGAGGTTTGAAAAAAAGACACATTGGACCGTGAGGGTTTCCTGAAAAACATACGCTAAATACAGGCCCTTCTTGTAATTTCACCGATGGCTTAATAGTCTCTGTTCACCTCTTCCCAAAGCAGTTTATCTTCTGCAGAAGCGATAGGACAGTAAATAAGTAGCTTACGACACACAAGAGCTTTTCTCTGACTACAGGGTGGTTGTCAGTGTTAAGTAGCTATCCTTGCACGCTCCGAGCTAACATCAAAAGTGATGGGACCGTGTTTCACCGGAGCTTTCACTGCTACGGAGCTAAGAGCTGGAGAAATTCACTAACAAAGAGCACACTGTGGCTGCAAGTAGAGGTTAACATTTAACATATTTCTTTTGCCAGGCCTATTCCCTTGTACAGTTACTCTCAGCACACTTCAATCGGTTTGTTTATTTTTAGTCCTCCATAGGCTTTTTGCACTGTAAATCTTATCCCTTGATGCATATTTCAAATGCCGTGGGTGGAATACCAGTCTTCTGGCCCATGTTGGCAAGTTTCTGCCTTACCAGAGTGTTCTTCAACAAGTTTGAATCCCTTCCTGCTCAGGAGTCATATAGTAAATTAAGCAGTGTTTTGAAAACATGCATTACAGAACAGAAACATAAATGCTGGATCTGTGTGATTCTGGAAGTCATTAAGCCCACCATCAACCCCCTTGAGGGCCAAACACTCAGGCTTCCCTTTTCCTCCACACACACACACACAATCCTCAACATACCTTTCTTGCTCATACCATTCTCTTCCCCTACCAGGGGCTCCTTCTATGGACCTCTGAAGTCCCCCTTCTGCTGCTTTCAGTCACTCTTTCTTTTCTTTGTCTTTCTTTCTCCTTTTCCTGCGGAGGGCAACGTGTTTGTGCATAATTTTCATTTGAAGGGGTCATATAAATTCTCCTCCATGCAAATGAGCGAAACTCTCCGAGGTAATAATCACCTGAAACCCCCGCTCACACACACAAACACCCCAGGTGGCTCCATATTGCATCGCCAACATGAATAAATAATTAAATGAAATCTAATTTTTTTATTTCATTTCCACAGCAGCCGAATCCAATTCCGCCTCCACCCTTTGAGGACGACACCCAGGTGACCCTCAGGTACAATTACCGCCATTCAAGATGTTACACAAACACTTGTGTTTTAAAAGTGTGCTGCGTTTGCTGCGTAAGCTTGATATGTAGTGATGGAGTAAAAGAAAAGCAATATGTGAAACAGCTGGCAGCATCAATGGCATTTACAGAGACAATGCAAAGAATAAATAAATATGTCCACTGATCTCTGAAATGACACATTTTATACATTATGAGTCTGTGGCGTTTTCTTCATAAATGTAATTTTAGCCTAGCACATGAGATGCAAACGCCTCCATCATTTTTCCACATAGTAAAAACTATATTCCAGTTATATGCCCCTTTCCTCTCTTTGCTTAGGAAAACAACATCCTATTTCCCAGTGACATAAATATTTCAGTCATTTTCTCTCAGTTTCATGCCAGTGCCTTCCCAGGCGAGTGCACTAACTCACGTGAAGCTGCCGGCAGCCACAACAACACTGTCATCTCTTATTCCAGGTCAAGAGGTTCATGACCTGAGGAAGCCCGGGCAGCTGGCACGTAAAGTGCCCCGGTGACGTGACCTGAAGGTGATGACGCGCTGGATTTCTTATGACGCAGCAGCACTCTGACGCTATAGGTCTCTGAGCGGAGGCCGTGAGTGTTTCGGGATGGGAGAGGAGATGTCGTGCTTGCTGTGACTAACCCATGACGACCATTACATAGATGTCTTGGCTTCTGTCTAAAGGAACATATGTCATTTGTATATGGTGCTTCAGTTATAGCACACCCTGCAAGTAGGGCCTGAGGGGGTGTATTATAGGAAAAGTGTTAAGAGTAATGTTTTATTCTACCTACTCTAAATTGCATTAAACATGTGTCTGTCTTTTTGTAAGATTCTGTTTTAAACCTCACAAATTCATATTTTTATATTAACAATGGATCAAATGGCTACATGTAATTTGAAAGGCATCACTCAGCTCTACAGTTTTTTGGCTTCTTTTAGCTTGTTGTACACTACCTGCCCAGCATCTAATAGCAAGACGAAGTTAGCCACCAGCTAGCGGTAGAGCAGAATGAAGCAGCTGAAGAGCAAGACATTTTTCTCTGGAAACAGAATAGAGCTACACAGAGAGTGAATATTGGACTTACTGTAGATTTGTGACGTGGACACAAACATGACTCCAAATAAATGCTAATGTTACTCCGTGTCTGCTGGATGTGTAAATTGCAATTGTTTGCTAACACGTTTGCAATAACATTCGCTAACTTCCTAAGCTGATAATATGTCATTGTTGTTTTCTCAGCTCATTCCGCTGCCCCCAAGCAGCCAAAAATCCATCAATGCAGCTTTAAGAGACACGGGGCAGTAAAGGTGTCCAAAAAAGTTCACATTAGAAGGCCATTACTGTACTTTTTCGAAATACACAAATATGCACCTATTTTGGCAGTAATTGGAGGTAAAGAGTGAGACTCCTGTGAGATACAATGGAAGGCTAGCATGAATTCTTCTGTTGGAGGCAAATGGGCATCTGAAATATTTGATTTACTACAGGAGCATGGATTTAAGGAAACTTATCTCTGAAAAAGACAAGTGGAGGTGCTCAAATAGCATGTCGTGGGTAAATGCATGCAAAAATGGGCAGAGATTTGGCAAAAGCCAGAAATGAGAACCTACTGTTTATTTAATATGAAAAATATGTTAAATACAATTTACACTGCAGATAAGATGTGGTGTATTGCCACTACATACTGAAACCAGAAAATATAGGGTGTCGATGAAGATTAGAGGATCTGTAAATATTGTGAGTTTAATGAGGTAGAAAATGAAATTCATTCATTTTCTACTGTCTATATTATATATATATATATATATATATATATATATATATATATATATATATATATATAATGATTTGCGTGGAAAAAAGGTACAGATTAAGATATGTTTTTACATTCTTAAAGTATATTTCTAAGGCTTGGTACAGGATGAAAAAAATAATGAAAAAATTAGCTTTGTATTTTACGTGAATTATAGATTATATATTAGTCATTTATGAATTGAATGTCTTATTAATGTGTGATTATTATGCATACTGTATATTCAGGCTAAGTTTTAATTATATTTGTTTACATTTCTTTGTATTTATGTGAGGCCATGTGTATGTATGTATTTAAATCCCACTGATGGGAGATCTTAGAATGTGTATGCGTCTTCATTGATTCACGTGCAAATACTCAGCTGCTATTAGCAAGTGGATTGACTGATTGGTCACGAAGCTGCATTCATATCAGCTGCATGATCAGTCATTCATATCAGCTGCTGGATACTCTGTATGAGATGGGGAAATATCTCTCTCTGCTTTTTCTAACCAACCGTTTGTATTTTAATGTGGTCTTTCTATACGACATATATAGATGCAAACACTGACGCACACTCTATCACACATAAGGCCCTGGCACGCACACTTGTCACCCTCACATCTCTTCATATACTGGTGCCCAGAAGACGGTAAAGACCTGACTCTCTCACTAACTGCTGCATGTGTGTGTGTGTCTGTGCATGTCTGTGACAAGCATCACAGGTTTCCAGATGGGCGAGATTCAGCGATTTCCTTTCAGCACTCACCATTCCTCTGTACCTCCACCCTGATCCCTCTTCTCAATAATTGACTGCAGGGTAACAAGGGCTCTATGTGTGTGTGGCTTTGTGTGTGTGTGTGTGTGTGTGTGTGTGTGTGTGTATTTGTGTGTCTGTGAGCTGCTTCTCTGATTAGATAGCCGAATATACTCTGTATTCAGCCATGGCACTGCCTCCCCCGACTGGCATAGCTAATGAAGTGCCTGTGCCCCTCCCTTGGCACTGTGTGTGTGTGTGTGTGTGAGTGAGAGTGTGTGTGTGTGAGTGTGTGAGAGAGAGAGAGAGTGTGTGTGTGAGTGTGTGTGAGAGAGAGAGAGAGAGAGGTGCATAGAGTCAAGCTGCAATTAAAAGGCCTGTCAATGGTGTCTGCCATAACAGAGGCTTGGACTGTCACTATCCACCATCCTCAACACACACTGTACGGAGCGAGAGGGGGGAGGGAGGAGTGGGCACAGGGAGAGAGAAGAATCGAGAGCAAGGGACGCATAAAGGAAGAAAAGGAAGAAGAGAAGAAAAGAGAATGAGATGGTGAAGGTAGAGAAAATCCTCAGTAGGTAGGTAGTTAATTCGTTATTCCACCTGGTCAACACACTGTAAATCAGGTTCATTACAAACTGCTGCACTCTATGTTCTGTAAAGGTTGAACACTGTATCCTGTACTTGTGACCACACCCCAATCAGTGATGTCATAGCAGGTAATTTCTGTCATCTGCTCAGGTGTGGCCAGATGTGCAGCATATATTAGGTATGTTATAATTGTTTCTTGGTTGAGCAACTGGACCTTGCTTTGCCCTTTAAGACTGTACTGAGAGCAGCACTTCTAGTACAATCGCTCAATTAGTCGATTAATTAATTACTTGATCAACAGAAAATGTATCTATAACAATTTTGATCATTGATTAATAAGTTAATTATCAAGCAAAAACACCAAACATTCACTGGTTCAAGCTTCTCAAGTGTAGGACTTTGTGCTTTTGTAAATGGAACTTTGAATATGTTTGGGTTTTGGACTGTCAGTCGGACTAAACGGGCATTTGGAAGACACCACTTTGAGCTCTGAGAAATTGTGGTTGGCATTTTTTTTAAATTAAATTTTTTGTTTTACAATTTTCTGACATTTTATCGACATTTTATCAACTAAATAGTTAGTTGCAACCCTCAAAACAATCATCTTGACAGGAAGAACTTGCACAACAGGGCCCAGGTTGAAAATGACCAGAATGTTCCTTGAGTACTTAGAAAAGTGCAAAATTAGAAATTTCTTTAAACTTTCATTCATAGTCTTTCTCACTTTACTCAAATATTGTGTCTTCAGACGCCAGCATTTTATAACTAAATGTACTAACGGTAGCAATATTAACAACATTAGCAACAATGTAAACATGTTGGTACTGGTACTAGTAGTTGAGCACCAGTTAACACCAGAAGTTTTACACAGATAATGCCTTACAAAACATAAATGAGAACAAATAAGATTCGGACCAAAACACACCAGGAAATAACATATGAATGCCCATAATGACATGACACAGAAGACTTTGTGAATTCCTGCCATGATGAAGAAACAGATGTTTTTGTGTATGTGGTTGCTGCCAACATTTAAGAAGCACGCCATGTCAAATGTTCATTCAGGAGTCTTTTTTTTTTTTTTTTTTAACTTTAATTGGGATAGCCAGCACAGTTTTCTTGTTTACAGTGGTCAGTGGAACATATGAACTACAGTATATTTATATCACACACACATACATGCATGCAGTGTCTTGCACAGCATGCTTACTGTGCCAAGATATAATGGTCTATTAACAGCTTTTTGTAGCAAAGGATGTGTACAGATGTGTTACTATGTCTTCTCTCGCACTCTTACTGTACACAAACACACACTCACAGAGACACACTCACACACATTCAGATCACCGGTCCCTCCCCACCCTCTCAGAGCAGGATGCGGTATTTGAGGGCGCGGGGGACCCTGTTGATGACAAGGCGTCCGTCGTAGCTGAGCGAGGCGAAAAGCCAGGGGTCGGCTGACGACCACTCCGCCGCATACACGCTGTCTTCATGTTCCTCATAGGTGGACACCACGCTGTCCTTTAGGGGCTCCTTACCCCTGAATCACAAACACACACACATAGCACAATGAGGTGAGCTATGGAAACTGGAAGAGGAAGGCATCATATCTTGCAGACTTCATACAGGTCTCTGTTTGTCTTGACCAGCAATGTATGGAGGAACTGGGAAGACTAAATTGGCTAATGTTAAATACACAACTTTAATGGCACAGTTGCTTCTTTCTTATTGTTTCTACTATGCAGCCAATGTAAACTGTGAAAACACTGTATGACACAGCCTGCATCAAGTTGATGTAACTTAATTATAGAGTGTTGGATGAAATCCATAGAAATGAGCGTCATCAGGTCACCAGCCACCATCAGCCCCAGATGGAGGCAAAAGAGCTAGTATGTACGAAGTGTCGTCCGACCACGTCTGAGTGCAAAAGTGTTTAAAGCTGTTCTGAAGGGCCATACTTAGGGTGGAACGAGGATAACGGAACACACTTTCGTAGAATCTTTCCTCAAAGGCATTCATAGTTTTGCACTCGGTTGCATGGCGAAGTGACAGAAGTAATTGTGGGGAAAATGTAAAACGAGAGCATGAGAGAAGTTCAAATCCTGCCTACTATTCTGCCTCCCCAGCTTTAATTGAACCATACTGACACCTTAAGAGTTCAGCGTTAGTGTGAGAGTAATTGAAAAAGGTGTGTGTAGTGCAGTTAAATAATAGTTTTTGTGAAAACAACAACAAAACAAGTGAAAAGGTCCCCAGTGGAATTTTCATGTAAACAAAGTAATGTTTACACTCACTGTTCTTCAACAAAATGCACTGTGTGCATCCTTGAGGTCTGACATACGGGTTGAATGTATGTCATTCCTCATAACATATTTGTAGGAGGACCCACTGTTAAAAATAACTTCATTGTTTACATTTGTGTTTACTAGCTTGCAGTCTTCTTTTTCACTGCCGTTGAGAGCGCACTGCTGCTTTGTGCATTGCCACCATCAACTGTCAATCAGCAAAAAATCATGAACCGGTGGGGGTGGGGGGGTATGCCTGCATGCATGCTCATGTGGGTGTGTAAGCATGTGCATCCTTGTGCGAAGGCACGATATAAACAAAATGGTGACCCTCCCATAAAAACGTTGCTCCATAGCGCTACAAGTGGTCAACAACTCCACATGGTACCTTTAACAGTTTGTTTAGATATAGAGATATTTAGATACTTTGTTGAGTGAGTGATCTTTACTCAGAACATGCCGTCTCTCTCTCTCTCTCTCTCTCTCTCTCTCTCACACACACACACACACACACACGCACACACACAAACAACCTCTGTGTTGTGGATGGCCCACACACACCAGTACCTGCTGAGGACTGGAGAATATGTTTATTCACTATTTCTCCCTGTCTTCATTACACAAACAGCGACCTCCCCAGTGCTGAGACAGTTCTCCCACTGCTATAACAATGTGACAATAAATTCAATTTTAGAATTATGATCTAGCATTATTGCCATCCCAGATTTCTCCCAAATCCACTGCTGTAAGTAGTCCTGAGAGAAAGCAGTGACATACATATTTGGATTTATTTTACACATTAACTGTTTCACACAGACAGTAGCTGCTCCCTGTGGGCTGCAGCCTAGAATAAAAACACTCAAAGTGCTCTGCTCGTATAGATTCATTCGGAAAGAAATAAACAAGAGGGTATATGTGAGAGCACTTGACTGATGCTTTAAAATGCTGGACTTTGCCTCAGTTAGCTAAAGAATTAGAGGTAACATTTGTAGCAACATTACAGTGAAAATAGACTCAGTTGTTTCTTTGGTTTATTAGGTCCACCTGGCTAAAACTAATGCAGTCGAATATAACAGTCCTGCAATAAATCCTACCTTCATGAAGGTTATGATATTCAGTTTTTGTTCAATCTGTTCTAGAGAGGGTTCTATTGCATTATACTGACAGGTGTTAATAATATTTTGTCCAGCCTGTTTACATCAACAAGTATATCGGTATAATGCAATCTAATTCGCACAAACTACAACCTCCAAAATGACCATAAAGGTGATTTCCTCTTCAAAACTTTATCAAGGTAGGATTTATTGCAGAACAGTTGTATTAGACCGCATTAGTTTTAGCTAGGTGTACCTAATAAACTGGCAACTGAGGGTATCTCTACATAATTGCACTGAAGTTGCTTTTAAATCTGACCAAAACAAATGTTGAAAGAAAATATGACTCAAGGCATTTTTGCAGTGTAATCTGATAATAAAACTTAAATATTGTTTTATATATACTGTATATACTGTATCATTGTTATACATTTTAATTAACCAGAATCCCTGTTCCATATGAAGTAAAGGAGGCAATATATATAATGATTAGCAGATGATAGTTCACTGAACTTATGAAGCTACAGGCCTTTTTTTAGTATGCTGAGGTTTTAGCATGAAATACCGGCGTGACCCTGAAAAAAACGAGTGGAGAAACTTAAAACGAAAAACTTAAAATACATTTTTGCTGAGGTATCAGTATACCCTTGTGTATTTTGACTTGTGTGCGTACTTGGCCAAATTTGTAATTACTAAAACAAAGAAATTTACATTTTATTTATTTTTCTGCTGTGAAAGCGTCCCATACAGTATATTGGAATTTTCCAGGGGGAGATGTCAGTACTGTAATTTGATTGCTGCGTACATATTTTCTGCACGTTACACCATGTTGCGATTCAAATCAAGGTGTAATGTACGAAGTGCTGAGGTTACAGGACTGCCTATAACCATGGGTAACTGGCTACTGTAACTTGCATTCATCTTCCAAGCAGAAGCAACTTAGCCTAGCTTGCTAGGTTTGTTGAAAAAAAAGGGGGGAAAATGTCTTATCAGCAGCCCTCAGATTTCAGTCAACCACTTCCTTAGAAGCTGCTTCCACAAATACGTTTAAAAACACATATTATCGTGTGACCTCCATAGTCACCAGATCTCAACCCAGTTAAACACCCATGGGAGATTTTGGAACAGCATGTTAAGACCACAACCATCATCAGAACATCCAATATATTTTGGAAGCATGGTGTTCATACCTCTAGCAGACCTGGAGAATCCATGACAAGGTGCACTGAAGCTGTTCTGGAGGCTTGTGGTATGTTTTTTCCCCCTTTAATTTTTCACCCATCTGTATGTTAACATCACTTTGCCACGGATGGTGATTCGTTAAATTGACGAACAGGCCAAACCGAAAAAAATAACTTTTTTAGAGCAGAAATCCTAGCCTCCACTGCTTGGTTATCTCAAAAAAACAAAAACAAACATATAAAGTCAGAAAATAGTCCAACCACTGGAGGAGTTCTGTACGTGTCCAGGTACTGTGGAGTGGACACGCACTGTACATACAAGAGGGGTCAATAAGTATAGTGGAAGGGTTAAAACTAAAGCTGAGTGCTGGTCATTAGGAAGAAGAGTTGATAATTGTGGATGAGAGTCGGTCATTGAATGTAAGAGCTGGTAGTTATGGATGAGAGGGGAAATGGGACCGTAATGGATGGCTTGGAAAATGGCTGATTTGAAAAGCACTAAATAGTAACCATTACAGATGATATCCCTGCAATTCTAAAATCGAGTCTAAACGCTATAAAGAAAAACTCCTGAAGTGTTTTGACAGTAACATATTTTAATATTTTACCTCTCCACTTTTTTCATTCTGAGTGTCAAAGTATGTGGAGGTTCAGGCAGTCAGCTTTAATCTTCAGAGCACTACTATCCGTTCAAAATACACAACACATTTTTGTACACGCTTTGTATCTCAGTTTGTTTCATTAGGCTCCTTGAGAAGCGTACAAGAGAGGTATAATAAAAAAACAAACAAATAACTCATCAGATACGATGGGATGAAAGCTGACTGTCTGTGCCTGAACACAGCGCTATGATTCCACATCTGCATTATAATATAGAATCAAAACTGAAGAAGAAGGGGTATCACTGTCAAAATACTTTTAAGATGATTAAGGTCATTCATAGATAATGAGGTAAAAGGAGATGTTCAGAGCAAGATAAAATAAGGAAATCACATCCCTGTTAATGTTTAAGAGGTGGGGCAGTGAAGGATGGTTTATACATGGTTATTAACATCAATAACTGGCAATGGAGCTGATAATGTACCACTCAATTTCAAATTATTTTCCTTCCCTTTTCTTTCCTTATTTGTGAATACGGACGACTCTCCCGAAGCAAAACACCAAGAACCAAGATGCTTATCTGTGTGCTCCTCACGGTTCACTCTGATAACAGTGAAGTGAGATACTGTGGACAGTTAAAACCTTAAAATCTAAATCAGTTCTCTGTTTTTACAGTCAGGACACGAACCTCCAACCATTCCCACAGGCCTTTGCTTTTGACCCTGTTGTTACAATTATTATTATTATTATTATTATGATCTTACTATGTGTTTAGTGACCACCCGTTAGCTCCCTATCAGGAATTTCAATTTAGATAAACAGTGCTGAAAGGAAAGAAAATTCATGGACAACAATTTTGATAATCGATTAATTTGTTAAATTATTTATCGAGCAAAAATGCTCCCCATTTACTGGTTCCTCTAGAAGTGCTAAGTCAAATGCAACCTAATCTCTATAAACAGATATCAATGTCGGAACACTAGAGATTAGCTTTTCATTAGTTTCTTTTTAATTTATCTGCATTCAAATCATCGTCAGACGATAGCTGATGGGTTCCGAGATTGCGCACGGAAGAGGAAGTCTTGGCCTACACTGGAAGGCCCGAAACATTGGCCGTTGCCCCCAGAGGCTAAATCATCGTCCAAGATTGAGGGCAGCTGGACTTGCATGCACTTCTTTATATACTGTGGCCTGGATGACTGAGAATCTTCACAGTCATTTTCTGGTTCTAGCTTTTCAAATGTCTCTACTTTATATGATTGTAAATTAAATATCTTTGAGTTTTGGACTATTGGTCAGACAAAACAAGCAATATGAAGACATCACCTTGGGCTCTGAAAAATTGTGGGCATTTTCCTCTGTTTTGACATTTTATAGACTAAAAAATGTATCGATTAGTTAAAAAAAGAAAAATCAACAGACTAATCGATAATCAAAATATCACTATTAACAGTCCTAAAGATTTCTCATGATATAGTAGACAGAATGCCATAGAATGTACTTAGCTCACTAGGCGTTTTCAGACCAAACTGTTCTGGGGACTCCCTGAGAGGAACTGCCCACTGGAGAGCTCCCCTGAGAACTACATACCTTCAAGGGCTTTTTTTCTGTTTGCATTCACACCGCCAATAGGAATTCTGAAGTGACATAAGCCGGCCTGCGGTTGGTATAGCACTATGTCACTCACAACGTCCCACACAAGATTTTTATATTTCGCTTTGACGAGCATATGCTCAATAAGGCCTGCCATGCTTCCAAACCCTTTTGATTTTTATGACCCCATGACCTTTCCTCTGGCACTGTCCTCAAGAAAAAACTATACATTTATAGCAGCACTACTGGTGAAGTTCTTTGAATTTCAAACTAGTCAATGTGTTGTTTCTTCCATCCAAAACTACACAAAGTATTACACAAAGTATTATTTTAACTGTTAACACTGTAATGTAGGTGAGGAGTCACTAGTGACAAGAGAGAAACTTGTGATGGAAATTAAATCCAAGCTGTAATAAACAATTGTTTTTGTTTAAAGCCAATGTGTTGCTATCTATCCTGACTTTTAGATCACTGGAAGCACTTCCTTTTCTAACTAGACGGGGTTGCTCTTACTTGTCCTCCTGGTGGTTGTCCTCCCCCTCGCTGAGCTCCTCATCATCCACCAAGTGTCCGAATGGCTCTGAGGAGATGGACACCATATTGGAGAGGATGAGGCGGCTGTCACTGCTGGCTGTCAACACCAGCTGGTCATGGCTGTGGTTGTAGCGGACGCTCCACACCCTGGGAGATAAACACACGTTGCAAGACATGCATTCAGCATTTACCAGTGCAGCACATTTTACATTCATGCATGGGTGTATTAAAGAGTCCACAGCCATGTATGTATCTTCCATTGTTCCAAACAAAGCTCCATTTGTGAAGAAACCAACAGTAACCGAGTGCTGACTGCAGTGATATTACTATAGTGAGTGTATAAAAGCACTCTGACATACTGTATATGTTGACTCTGTATGTACGGGCAGACCACACATGCTGAAACACACACACATGCACACACAGTCGTGCAGAGAACCTGTCTGTCTCTATCTCTCTGTCACACACTCGTGTCCACACGCATCATGCAGGAAATGCAGCGTTCTCACAGTGGGATTCTGGATGTGTATCCAGATGCCAATAATGGGGATTTGGTACCTTGCAGTCTATATTTCTTCTTAGTTCACATGAGTTGATGATCATGATCATGATCATAAACTCCCTGATCCTGGTTTTATTTGTTGCTCAGTTTCACTTCTTTTTCAATTCAGTTCTTCCTCACCTTTCCTCCCTTCCTCTCTCCATATTCGTCCCTCTCTTTCCATTTCTCCGATTGTCAACACAGTCTCCCTCTCTTGCTCTTTTTCATTGTCTTTCTCTCTTTGTGTTTGTCTATGTCTCTCTCTCTGTGAGCCCGGGGCACAGCTCAGAGTGCGGTCCCAGTTCCCTCACAGGGAGGGATTGAGGGATAACCGAGGCTGTTGACAGGAAATCAGCCTCGGCCACGCTGTTCCCCGCGCTCCCCTAATCCGCTTCCCTTCTAAAAAATAGTCCCTAATACCCCCTGAGGCTGCTGGGGGTATTAGCATCCTGGCTACGCTCCGAAAAATGAGCGTGCACAATAAAAACACACACACACACACACACACACACACACACACACACACACACACACAAGGAAACACCCACACATATATGCAACACACTAAAGATGAGTGTACACACACAGGACAAATATACACAGACATGCATATGCATCATAGAAATTCTTAAACATACACAAAAGCATGTCGCCACACACAGAGATAAAAAGAAAGCCCTTGCAAAAACACAGATTAGATGGTGGCTGGCACACACACACACACACACACACACACACACACACACACACACACACACACACTACTATCTACTATCTAAAGAGATCCCATCTGCAGCTATCTATAGTTATGGATATGTTTGCCAAGTCTATCTTTCTTTTGGAGATAACACCCGCTCTAGCGTGTGTGTGCACAAAGGCAAACGTGTGTGAATATGCTTGTGTGTGTGTGTGTGTGTGTGTGTGTGTGTGTGTGTGTGTGTGTGTGTGTCTGCCTTTATCAGGTGGATTGGTGTGCTGCAGCAGTAGCCCAGTTTGGCTCACAGACACACTGATCATCTATTCAGCTCACTCAGGAGAGAGTGTCTCCCATGTGCACGCACGCACGCACACACACACACACACACACACACAGGTGCACACACAGGCGCACACACACACACACACTTCTGCAGTACACTATGTTCAGCTCTTAGCACTGCCTGAAGCTTCACAGAAGACAACCTGGAGCAGGACTGGGCTGCATTCAACACAGTGATTCAATCCTTACTGACAATACAAGTAGCTGCCTATTTAATTAGTAATTAGTGTATTACTGCCTTTTATTGCACCAGCAGTAGTTAGGGCATTTCATTAGTTAGGAGATAAAGCCATTAATAAAACCAGAAACAAATCAACAGTGGAGCGAAGGAGTTATCATCATGTTTATCATTATTGTTAGTGAGTTTTCCTGAATGTGCCTGGATTACACTCTAATGCTGTGTAAAAGGCTTTTTCCTATTACGCAAATACAGTATAATTATATCAAGCACAGGAAATACCTTTTTTTTCTCCTCATGTTAAAGTTGTAAAATGTAATAAAATGATAGATTGCTTTTTCACCTATTTTGGTGATATTTCTTTTACAACCATGTAATTAAAATTTAAGATAAAATGTTATGCCCCCAACACAAGTTCAGTGAGCTGTGGGGAAATGTTGGAATTTGAAACACTATTGGGCACTATAAAAAGGGGAGAGTCTCTTTAAAGAAGCAGTTATTCCATAAATGTTGAGTTCCTGGTAGATTTATATGAAAATCTCTAAAATCCAGCACCTCAACTTCTATCATCAAATAAGACATTTACTAACTCATGTCCCACTACACCCAAATTACAACAATAAATGTTATCTCTTACCCCCAGTGGTATGTAGCCATGCCCATCGTTTCTGTGTTTTATTTGCCCAGATTTTGGGATTTCCGACTGAAATTTCTGCCTCCACCCCAATACAATGGAGGTGAATGGAATTTTGTTTAAACTGTCATCTCTGACTGAGTTATTTGACCAGCTGATATTACCAATTCTCCTGTATGGAAAAGAGGCATGGGGTTCCCATAATCTGTTTCATTGAAAACTGATGCAGGTACAGCAGATACAGTAAACTGCACTTTATATGGCGAGGTGAAGAGATATAAGTTAGATAGAGCTGTAAAAATTGTTCATTTTTGGGTGCATTTAAAGCGCCGTGCAACAAAAAGACAGCATATGCTGTGTTTAATTTGCTATAAAACCTTATGATAATATTTTATTCCTAAGGTTTTCTAAGGCGTTAAATTTCCGGTTAACTTAGGACCCAAGTATATGGATCTTCAGGAGTGGCACGATGATGTCTATAACTCTCAGTGTAGTTACTACAGGTTGTTTAAGAATGATTTTGTTTTTGTAAAATGTATTTTTTTCTTAACCCTGTGTACAGAACAAATCTAAATTTAGTCAAAACCTAGGTGCAGTAGCCAGAATCTGTCAATTTCAAAGAACAGATAAATATGTAACTAGATCACGTTAATGAGTATTTGAGTATGTATGAGTATGTATTTAAGCAGCAAATACATCACATTAAAAGAAGTAAACATATCATTTCATTGGAACTTTTCAATCATCCCTACCTGCAAGTCTCAAAGAAAAAAATGCCTTTCACAACTAAATTTCTCTCAAAATGCCATTTTTTTGTGACTTATATTCAAATAATACTGAACAGTGTGGCACATAATATCAGCTATCAGACGGTTCACTAACAATGGCCTTCAAAAACTTGTACTGCCCAAAGACTAATTGCCTCTAGTTCAACAATGTCATGCTTCATTAATCCATGTACTAAAAGTGTCTGTTTGCCACCCAAACATGGGAGGATGAGAGCAGGTTCTGATTTAGTGTGGCTCTAAGGGTCACTTAAGCAGGATGGATGCTTGCTAACACGTCAACTTGAACTCAGGTCCTCTGGTTCAAGGACAGTACCCACTCCACTAGCCACCCCTGCCTGAACCTCTCTGGACCCACCCCTGACCAATCCACCCACCAGTGTGAGTGCTCCTCCAGGGTCTTGACGGGCTCCTGGACATTGCGGACGTCCCAGAACTTGACCTTGCAGTCGTCTCCGCAGCTGGCAAGGTAGTACTGGCGGTTGGGGTTGAAGTCCAGGTCACGCACCAGCTGGCCGTGGGCATTCTCAATACAGTAGATCTGACTGGAGAGGAGACAGAGGGGGAGAGAGAGAGAGATGGAGGGAGGACAAGAGAGAGGTGATTAGAAGGAAGAGAGAAAACAGGAGGCATGGAGGGATAAGAATGAGAGGAAGCAGCTGGGGAGAGACATGATAAGAGAGAGGTATGGAAGAGAGAGAGAGAGAGAGAGAGAGAGAGAGAGAGAGAGAGAGAGAGAGAGAGAGAGAGAGAGAGAGAGAGAATTCACAGGGTCCACACAAGCTAGAACATTCCCAGGCTAAATCAAAGCCTCCTCTGTGTTTGTGTCTGTCAGCGAAGGCCAGGCTCAATAAAGAAGCCGACACCGGTGGTGGTAAATTATACAGGCAAGCCTCATAACCGCACAGCCTTGAGTTCCTGCTAGAGTGAAGTTAACAGAATGACATGATAGAGGAAGAGAGACGCTCTACACATTGTGTTTCTTTCCATCTTTCCGGCCACCTACTCCACCTCCTTTCATCCCCTATACGTTTTCCTCGGCTCACCTTATCTTCCCCCCTTAAAAATATACTTTAAAAAATAACTTTAAATTGCTTCCTCTTTTATTTGCTTACTCCTCTGACCTTCCAACCATTACTTTTCTTTACATATTGCCAAGGTTTCAAGAGCCAAATTCAGTAATGGTAATTTTCAAAAAAAAAAACTTCTCTCTTACTGGGAACTATTAGTTAACAAAAGAAAGGTTTCTGTGTCTGATTTAAAGCTGCGTGTATCCATATTTTTTACCCTAAGTGTAGCTCATAGTGACAAAACGCACAGAGAATTATCACCCAGTGCAGTTTCCCTCAGCTCTATGGAGCGTTTTAACCTCTTTTAGCTCTTTATTTTGTTTGTCTGGCCCACAAACTACGCTCTCATTAGCCTCATTTCCAGACGCAGCAGGCTTCTGCTTTCAGTGAATAAGCCAAGATAAACCCACAGTACACTACCTACTCAGCACCAAACAATAAACAGACAAAATTACCGACTAACTGATGAAGAAAATTGAACATCTAGCAAGTTAGGGACAAATATTTTTTATGTCTCTAACATGAAAAAAGAAAAAAACATGTCTAAAATTATGAGACCAAAACAGAGCTAAAAGGAGAGTGCGTCTGATATTGGATAAGTAAATGAGCAACTGTTTTCAACTGTTCGTATATAGGTGAAAAAACATCTAGCTGTCTACTGGACCAAATGTAGTTGAATTGCACTGCAGTAATGACGGCTTGTTTACTTCTGCCTTCAACCTGGATTCATCTATATATGACAAAATATCTTTAGGACTGTAAAACAGCATTCATAACATGTCATATGAAAAATCGCATTGCTTCTATATATGTGTATAATAATGTTACTAGGTGTATAGGTCTATATTAAAGGTTCTGTTGCTAATATTAGCAAGCTGTCTTTGTATTCCCCCGATACTGTTTTCTAAATAAAAGAAAAAAGCAGCAAATCAACTGGGGGTCAGAAAATGGAAACCCATTTGAATATCTGGTAATTAATTGGATCTAGAGCTCTGCCTCCAGCATTAATGCAACATGAGACTGTAGAAAATCAGTACTTGTTTTCTTCAACACCATTTCCTCTCCAGGCTAGCCTAGCAAAGCTCAGCTTTGCATGGTTTTGTTCAGCAGAGTGGAAAGCCTCGGTGTTATGGCCCAGCTGGATGCCAAACGCAGCTAGCCAGCTAGCTAGTCACCCTGCTGATCAAGTTAGGCAATTAACATGCTAATTAAAAATCCCATTAAAATATGGGAGGTATAAGAGAATGACCTGGGGCAGACTGCTGGGCTTCAATTAGGTCAAGACAACTCAGGGACTGTGTGACTCTGTGTGTGTGTGTGTGTGTGTGTGTGTGTGTGTGTGTGTGTGTGTGTGTGTGTGTATTTGTACGTGCTGTCACTGCCACTGGACTGTGGCATTGGTGTTAGCATATGGAGCTTGACAGAAAATGTCAAATAACAAGTAAGAGCTTCCAGTGAAAACACATTTTTCATGGAGCATAGATTAGGCATATGTGCACGTTGTAAATGACCTATTGTGTACAAATGAGTGCACATAAATTGATATCTGGTTTGCACTCATTAGCATATATATGCATAAACTTTGATCCCTGTCAAAAATCCCTCTCACCCTTGGTATAAGGCTTTTGTTCAACATGTTATCTGGATATTTCCAAACATTAGCTGTGTCCCAGTTGCATAATATATACTATACTTAAATATGTAGTGCATTCTCACTGGAAAAAAGCCAGCATACAGACCTAAAATCACTTTTTTGATGGGCACTGTTGTCCCTCTATGCAATGCACAATGGAAATGCAGGAGCTATGCACAGCTGATAAAAAAACTGAAATAATCTGAGGACAGTGATGCTATTGCTCTGACATATTGCCAAGTTCTCTGATTTCAATATGCATTGGTGTTCCAAAATCATTATTTGATTGGTGTTGGACCGTTTTCGATCAAGGTTTATTCAGAGTTCGAGCTTGTGTGAATATATTGTTGAGTGGTTCTAGAACGACACCAGGCAGGGTTTCCAAATGCAAGTTCATCTTAGCTATATTAAGGTTAGCTTATATTAATCAATTAGGCTTCAGTTTCACTAAAACTCAAATAAAACGTTGGCTTTTGATAGCTGGTTTTGGATCTGGTTCCACAATGATAAAACACTAACTAACGGAGGTCTTATTAAACATTTTATTTCTCCTCACTTTTAGATTGTCACTTTTGCCAGTTAAAACGACAAACGTATTATATCAGCTGTAGATAATTAATGTTAATGTCGTAATTATTTCAAGTCAGTGTCTGCGTTCGGCCAAAGATCATTTGTGGGTTGAGTCATTTATGAGGTTACGCTACAATCGTGAACAACCAGTGTGCTTTTGTGGTTCAACAAGACCAACAGAGTGATGACTCATGTAGACTGAACGTTAATGCATATCATATCAATAATTTATCACTAAGTTCTGAATCAGGACCTCCAGTATTTTTAACTTCAGTTACAAATGTTGAAAGAGGAACCCATATGGATTAGATAAGAGATTCAAAAAGAATTCTAAAGTGACCAAAAACACGCATCCCTGTCTTGTTATTTTATCCATAAACAGTTTCTTAATTGATATTCCAAACATTTTACTGTATCATAAACCATGATAAAGGATTTTATCCATATTTCCCAACATATATTCAGCTGACAACTTATATTCAGTTGCATCTTCCTATGCATTAACATGCATTATGGAATATTTATTCATTTATTGCATTTATGGAAGATGATCCTAAGGAAGATAGGTCACCTATAAGAATAAATACGTACAGTACATCTAAATATTTGAAACGGGCACTTTTCAACCACCAACCATTCTGAGTCAACTGGGAACTTTTGGTGAACTTCAATTTCACTCAAAATAGCAATTTCATGTCTAAGTTTGAGCTGGAGCACATGATTTATTTACAGTGCTCCCTCCCTCTCCTGTGTGACTCTGGGGTAGAAGGCGTGACCCCGGGCTGTAGGGTGGCTGGTGTTCAACGCGGCCCGCCGTGGAATGGGACGCGCCCGCCGCGTGATAAGGAAATGGAGCAAGAAATTGGGTTAGTTTCGTTCTTTCCCTCTCTGGTGTCTCAGAGCAATCCCCTCCACGCACGCACGCACACGGACACACACACTCACGCATAAACTCCCTCGGCCCAGCCTAATAGTGGAGAGGCCTGGGACTTTTTGTATGTGTGCGAGTGTGTGTTTGTGTTTGTATGAGTGCGGAGGATTAGAGCTGTGGCCGGCCTAAGCCACCAAACACACTCAATCTCAAGTCATCCAGCCAGCTAGGCTGAGAGTGTGTGAGTGTGTGTGATGGGGGGTTGATGAGGGGACAGGGGACCTATTACACACACTGTTAGGCGCTCACAGATAAAAACATAAAACTGGGAAAACACACTCCCTCAAATACTGTTATGTTTGTAAATACAGAGGAAGATATAGGTGTGTAAGAGGGAAGCTACAAAGGTAGACAGACAAGCACACATTCGGCCATCACACACTCTCACACACACATATAATCATCCACACACACCCTCCTGGCTTAGTCTGGGTGATAAATCTCTCTGCTGAGGGGATCGACTGGAACTCACACACACACACACACACACACACACACACACACACACACACACACACACACACACACACACACACACACACACACACACACACACACACACACACACACACACACACACACACGTCTCTGTTTCTATGACAACTGCTGTGGGGAGGGAGGGAGGGAGAGAAAAGAAAAATCGAAAGAGGAGAGCAATCATTTCATCGCTGATCAAAATTAAAGCCTGGCTTTGAGATGGAGCTGGCTGAGAAAGAAAGATGGGAGAAAGAGAGGCAGGCAGGCAGGTAGAGGGAGGGAGGGAGAGAAGGAGGGAGGGAGAGAGTCTGCCCTGCATAAAAGTAAGGGATCATTACATCAAGCAGCCTAAATGATTGGGGAGATCTTGATGGTTAGCATGAAGTGCTCACAAAAGTTGATGAGCGAAAAACTAACATCACAACTAACTAAGTGTAAACTACCCAAAAATAATGTTACATACCCTACACTTCATTTTATTGTAATTAAAGATGTCTGAATTCAGTACTTGACAATAATACTGTAGAAATACCATCACAAGTCATAATAGCATCACTTTTAATATTACTAGGACTAACTAGCTCTATACTGCAATATATTAACAATGCTGCTTCTAAGTCTTGGATCAAGAACTGGTGAGTAATTAGTTTTAACCACAGTGTTTTAGCACAATATTATGTGTGTAGCCACCAAATGCATATTTAAGACCTTTTTACAGGGTTCCCCCTTTTTAATATGAGTCAGCTGGAAATGTAAAAAAATCATCCAGAGACAGTTTTCAACCAACTCATGAAGCTAACGTTAGCTTAATAAGTTAGTTAGCTATAGGTAGAGCTGAGAAATTTCAGCCGGCAAAATTGACTAATGGAATGGGAAGCCTGCTTTTGTCTGCCTCTGTCTGAAATCAAGGACCAACTATTTAAAAAATGACTGCAAATTTTGAGTGGGAAGTCTGCATATGAGCCGTGCGAGAACGGAAAGCTTGACAGGCGTAGCAACAGTAACTAAGAGGGGTGGTGAGCTGGTATCATACATCAAAAAGGTATTTTTGTTCATTTTTATTCTTTAATTTCAAGGTCTGCATAAGGTCATGAATACACCATTATGAGAGTTACAGTATGATGTCTGGTTCATGGGTACTGGGGGGGGGGGCGGGGGCGGGGGCGGACTTGGAGCACATGAAAAGGTTACAGATGATCGATTTTGACAGTAGGCGGGTTCAAAAGGTCACCCTCAAATCAACATCAGCATATGGAGTACCACTATTTCAAAAACAGCTGACATCTTTTGCATAATGGTTCCTATTAGAATTTGAAATACGATACTCCTAATAGGCAACACTTTTTGCATAACGGGGCTATATTTGAATATGTGAATAAAATATGATGGAAAACGCTTTTGAGTAATGGTTTACCTTGGGTACCCTATCATTATGGCACGCCGAAGCACTGCTAAATCTGTTGAATAGGTGGAATGAAAAGGCTGTTTTCGGTCAGGAGAAATGCAGTGTGAACAGGAGCTTGTGTTGTCTGTCTGGATGAGGAGTTTTGATGCTGTCTAGTACTTGTCTTTGTACCAACAGACAGCTGGCTTTTAACCTGGACTGTTAAGGAGCAAATAGCACCACTATCAATCATTTCACCTTCTTTTACGCTTCTCTCTTTCCATATCTGCTCATTGTGCTCCCTCTCTCTCTTTCTCGCTCTCTGTCAGTCTCTCTCTCGCTCACACTCACACACACACATGCACAAATACACACCACAGGGGAGGTGTAGAGAGTCCATGCTTCACTGCAGCACTGCACTGCTTTTCAGTATGCACCCTGCAGTGCATGGTATGGCCGCAGGCCTGACAGCTATTACACAGCTGAGTGTGTGTGTGTGTGTGTGTGTGTGTGTGTGTGTGTGTGTGTGTGTGTGTGTGTGTGTGTGTGTGTGTTGCCCCTCACTGTGGACTGTCGATCCAAGAGGGAATTCGGGGGAGATGCAGTGTAAGAGCATCTCCAGTGACAGGCATGTCTCTCTCCCCCTGTCTCTGTCTCTCTCTCTCTCTCACACACACACAGCTGTATGCCCAGTGGCTAGTACTACATGCCTGTTAGCTAGCCTAATATTATTCAAAGGCTCAACACACCCCAGTGTGCCAGGAATGACACACAGTTGGTTCTCCACAAACTAACACAACAATGTTTTTTTCATCATTTCCCTACAAAGACATTTTGAAATTACTGACAGAATTGTTACTTTAGAACAAATATACATTTAAGTATCCATACTTGCATATACTATAATTGACATTCTGTGTCTTCCAGACTATGGCCATTGTATCTGATCTGCATTGTTCATCAACAATTTCCTGATTTCAAACTTTTTCCAGTCCTTCATTTCTTGATGGGCTCAAAGGTTTTGTATGCTGACAATGGCAAACCAACATGGCTTTAGGCTGACAAGGTTACATCACTGCATAGAAAAGATGATTTCTGAATGGCAGGGGGCCTGCAAGTGTATCAAAGAAAAAATGACTCATTTTAACAAGGACTCATTTTAACAAGGACTACACAACTTTCTTTTTTTGGTGCATTTTTCTCAAGAAATTGTCACATCAAAAATACGATGTGAATTTAAGACAGTCCCCTCTGGTCTCAATAGAGAGATAAAGATAAAGATTTGCACCACAAAAAGACAAGATCTTGGAGGTGAAAGCCTTGCATGTAGGAAGAGCCAGCTGTGTCAATTATGGCAAGTAGATTTACTTTTGAAGGCTATTTAGACTTGGCCTGCTTAGATGAATCTAGTCTATAGTCATAAATATAGTCTGTGGCAGACAAAATCTGTCCAAGTTTTTAATGATGTAAATAGTTAAACTACTTTAACTACTAAGAAATATTGCTAAGGTACGGCCGTTCCTATCCCAACAAGATGCCGAAAAAAGTAAAAAAAAGTAAAATTAGATTACTGTAATTCTCTCTTTACCGGTCTTCCAAAACAAAGCAATTGATAAACTACAATTAATTCAGAACTCTGCTGCCAGACTTTTAACTAGAACAAGAATGAGAGAGCATATCACCCCGGTTTTAGCAAACCTGCACTGGCTCCCACTGTCTTTTAGGATTGATTTAAAGTTATTTTACTTGTTTACAAGGCTCTTAATGGTTTGGGACCGGCCTACATTACTGAATCTTTGTCGTTTTATAATCCTTCATGGCCTCTTAGATCCTCTGCTGCCAGTTTTTTTAAATATAAACTCTCACACAAATAAGAAAATTGGCAGCTCAGCCTTTTTTAACTATGCCCCAAAACTATGGAACTCCCTACCCAAGGCTATAAGAGATGCAAACTATGTGAACACTCTTAAACGACAATTGAAAACGTATTTATTCAGCATTGCTTTTAACTAATTGTCACTCTTCCCCTGTCTGGTTTTATCTCTGTTTTATCTTTGACATATTTTATTGTTTTGTTCTATCGTTGTTTTTTCTTGACATATTTTATTGGTCGTATGGCTTTCTTTGTTTTAGTGCTATCTTTCAAATACTACATTGTCCTTGGTATACCTGCTTTTGCTATTTGATGCTTCTCACCTTTGTTACCAATTTGTTTGCTTGGTTTTATTGCGCAGTATTTGCACTATTTTATTATGCGTTTTTTTTTCTTTTTCTCTCTCTCGTTTTTTCACTTCTATTGTAAAGCACTTTGAGCTACACCCCCTGTATGAAAGGTGCTATATAAATAAATTTTATTATTATTATTATTATTATTATTATTATCATTATTATTATTATTATTACTACTACTACTTGCTATCACTGCTGTTCTATATGGTAAATAGCTGCATTTACAGTATATAGTGCTTTTATTAGCCATGCAAAGTGCTTGCCTAACCATTGGGAGCCATTTGGGGTTCAGTGTCTTGCCCAAGGACACTTCGACATGTGGACAGGAGGAGCGGGGGATCAAACCACTATGACTTCAGTAATAAACATATAATTGAATTTACACGTTTCTGACAACATTGAACATTATAAACTTCATAAAAGGTAGAATTTATGGCAGAGCTGTTGTATTGAATTGCTTTAGATTGTACAGGTGTACCCATACTGTATATAAAGATGGTCTCCACTTCCTCCCACTGTACAAACATTAAGCCAAAATATCCCGGATACTGGCGCTGCCATCTTGTGCTGGTGGCGTCATTTGGAGCCGGAGTCAGCGCAGTAGTGGTAACAAGGTCCCGCCCATACACCCACCCAACTCAATCACGAGCACACAACAAATCACAGTTGTCAATAATGACGTGACACCCCCTTTTTATAGCATCAAATAACTAACTGAAACCAAACTTATTAGAGAAATGAACACTTGAACAAACATCAGCGTGATAAGAACTACCTAAAATGACAGAAATCATCTTTGGGGAAAATGTATTTGATGTGTGATTTTTCAGTTTTATGGGCTTCATCAAAGAGCACCGACTTTGTTGATCTGTGACATGCTAAAACGTATAGCGGTAGCACAAGTTGAGACGAATCACAAAGTCAGCAAACTATCTCTGCAATATCAATTAGCTCCTGGTCATACCAGACCAAGTACACTTGTTTTATTGTTCATGCAACCCCAATAATTTGTCCTAACTGGAGGTCTGTGGTTCCATCACTTCAATCACAATGATCTGTATATTAAATCTGCTGTATATTCAATTAATATTGTGTAATAATTTCATATTTGTTACAGCCACCATATTCCTTATAAAAACTCAACAACGTTTTGCACATATTGTTCATCAAGGAAACTCTTCAAAATGCTGCCAAGCCCTTTCTGATGACCTGTGGCATAAGTGAAATATAACCTTTAAAACATGCGTTCATGAAAAAGACCTTGCCTAAAAATCACAACAGCAGCCCTGTACAACAGGGATTAGGCTCTGAATAATGTATTCAGAGCTTAAAAAAGGTACAATGAAAAAGACAGGCTAAGAAGAAGTGAAAATGTGTGAGAATTTTCCATTAAACACTGCTTTCCGTCTCCAATATCGGAGAGGAGTACTCCATAATTTACATAATGCTGCATATTACATCAGTACAAACTAGAACAGGATCCATATATGTTTTATAAGCAGTGTTATCTTTGTATTTTTTTTAAAGCGCTGTGTGTCTGGGAGACGAGGTGCTGTAGATACCGTGCTCCTCTCCAGGGTGTTAGATAACTAACTAGAGGCGGCTGCTACTGCTGGGCTGTTCTCCCTGTCCTTATTTCAGAGCCGGGCAGCCGTGATTGGGCTGGCAGAGTGGGTGACAAGCCCCAGGACTGTGGGGGAAGAGAAGAGAAGAGAAGAGAAGAGAAGAGTGTGTTTGCTGTGTACTTTCATGTGTGCTTTTGTGTGTGTGCATGTGTGTGTGCGTGTGTGCGTGTGTGTGCGTGTATGTGTGTGTGCGTGTGTGTGTGTGGGTGTGAGGGGACACCTCAGAGGTCATTTGAGGAGGCAGTGGAGCGTGCTGAGAGGCTGCCATCACACAGCTGCCACGCCAACTGGACACACACACACAAAATCACACACACAAGCAGGCTGCATTTATGTAGAGGCATGAGCACGCAACATCACTCACACAAAAGCAGAGAAGGTACACATAGCAGTCACTTGTCACATGCAAGTCACTTACTCAGACACACACACACAAATGTGACTAACCGCTCATTCACACTTGCGAGCTTTCCACTTGCAACCACTTCACACTTGTGCATGGATGTGCACACACACACACACACACACACACACACACACAAAGTCCTTGGTTGTTGTCTGTCTAAAGCCGTGGATTGAAGGAATAAAGGCGGCTACAGGGACTCATTCAGTTCATCGTTCCAATGGATAAATGACAAAAAAAAACCACAGACCTATTATTTACAAACACCTGAAGCTATTCAAATGTTTGATTTTTGAATTAATTGTCCAACAATATGTTTCTTATGTATTTGATATACTCCTGGCAGTATATAATCTCCTTGTCTGTTTTTTTTTTTTACATCTATACAGCACTTTGTAAACTTATTTTTGAAAAGTGGTATTAACATAAAGGTTACATTTCCCCAGAGTTACTGTAAATACAGACAAATACCTCCAGTGATGCTCATAAGACAAACAACCACTAATATGAAGAGGAATCAGTTCTATCTTTCTAAATATTAAGTTATTCCTTATATAAACGTGAATGTACTCCCTATCCATATAAAAGTAAAATCTACTTGATCATACGTTTTTTTTCTTTGGCTAAGCTAAATTAAAAGCTTTACCAGCCGCAAACCATTGATGGACCAGTCATTACAAACTCAGGCTATGCAGATAAACATTGTTCAAACCCACAGAACTTTATTTAAAATTTTAGCATAGATCTCTAAGTTTCCAAAGATACCAGCTCAATTTTAGGGAAATGTGCATAAAATAATGCACAAGATATCTTTCAGTACGCTGTGATATCAGAGATGAGACTGTGGTCTCTGCTAACAAGCCCTGTGCTGCCGCCCCCTCCTTCCCTTTGTGCCGACGGCCAAATCAGCACTGTTGCATCTTTCAAAATAGCACAGCAGGAGGAGAACGGCCAAAACGGAGCGTGCAGGAACTCTATAATTTGTTATGGGGCTGACGGGGAGTGATATCAATGATTCAACTATCTTATCTGGGCCTGTGATACACATCTTGTAAATATATTCTCTCCCTCTCTCCTTCACCCGGCACCGCTCTCAATCTCTTCGGCACATTGCTGTTATCAAGGCAATGGATAGCGAGGTGATTATTATTCCTCTAGCAGGATCCACACGTACACACATGCTGACCTCACTCATCACATACCTCAGAAGCGCAGGAAACACAAACAAAACACACACACACACACACACACACACACACACACACACACACACAATACACATGCATGCACACACACAGCTTGTAAGGCGGGTAGCTGATAACCTGCAGTTACAAGGTTAATGTGTGGTAGTACACATGCTCCATGTCAAGCAGGAACATTTGTGTCACGTCGCCTCGCACTTCATCATGTGCTGAGGAGAAGCTTACACTTCATTAGATTCATGAACAACCGCAGGACTGCAAACAAAATGTGTCATGAAAAGAGGAAATTCAGAGAGATTCCCTCTGCCAGTTAGCCCACTGTCACCACAGCCTTGCTGGTGTTTCCACAGAGAACATTTTGCCTGACAGTCACTCCTGGATGCACTTTTCACATATTCTTCTGGACAAAAACAGAACTCTGAATTTGGATCAAAATTGTAGCAATTTTTCCTTGTCTTGAATTTTGCTACTTACATTGTGAAAAGTATTTCCCAATAAATTATAAAAATTCAGTGTGATATATAGGTAATATAGGTTTTGTCAAAGAGCTCAAGATGATTTAACTGCAATACTGTGGGCCATGATTGGGGCTGGGTAAAAATAGCTTTTAATAAAGGAATAATCTTTTTTTTTTTGTTATTTATCATATTAGCCATAAAAAAAAGAAACAAACAAAAATATTTAGTCAGTATCAAGAAGTACTAAAATATCAGCTCTAGTAATAATATGAAAATATATGATTCAGTTAGATATCATTGATTGGATAAGACAACATTGAAATTGCAAATATATAAACGACTTTTCACTGACTGGATAGGGCTTCTTAAAGTGGCAATAGATACGTTTTTTGCTTTAACTTATCATTATGAAGTAAATGTTAATTGCACAATGTAATGGCTATAGAATAATGACACCATCGGCGTTTAGCTTGGTTCCCTATAAGCCTCGCTTTCACTGTGCAGTTCTGTCTGCCACCGGGTACGATCTCCTGGGGAAATGAAGGCTCGATTTACGGCACAAAGGAAGCGTGTCAACCATTGCGCAACCAAAACAGGAAGAGGATAGTGCTTTTGTTTTCCCTGGTAGCTATCAGTAGCTATCGGTAGCTATCGGTAGCTATCCTAGTGGAAATGGCGGACGATGGAACAACCGCAGTAACTGTGGAAACTCTACCCGGCAAAAGAAAAAGAGAAAAAGCGGGGATTGAAAAGTTGTCTGTTTCCACTTTAAACATATACAATACAAGCGGATTCAGGGGAGAGTTGTGGCAAAACTCATCTGTAATATTTTCATTCAGCATGATGAGTCAAATTAAATGTATTTCCTTGTACTGCTCTGAAATATCTTGTAATGACATGTAAACACACGCTGAAATCGTTAAGCTCTGAGAGGTAACTTACATGACTCTTACATGACTCACATCTGTCAGATTTAAAGGCAGGTAGTCAGGTGCATAGGAAATTTGCCATGTAAAAAAAGTGACTTAATACTGAGTGGCAAAGCTTACAGAAAACATGCCTCACGTTGCTCCTTTTAAATGTTCAATCCTCAATGCGACCAAAGCACTGCCTTTTAAAGTCTTCTTCTTGGCACTGGCTTACTGGCATCCATAGTATTATTGAGCACATGTGGTTTCATCAACTCAGGTATCTGTACATCCTCAAATTTCCAGAAAAATGATCAATACAGTGAAACAGGAGGAGACGTCTCTACAAAATAAAATTAAAAAAACAATCTGGATTCCCTTAAATAATGGCCATTTGCAGGATCAATATCAAGATTTGCAGAAAAGGCTCAGATTTGAAATAAAAAAGTAAAACTATATGTATGCAGAATGTATTGGGACATTGTATTTTCAGACCAGCCCCAGTAAGCGAAGCTCACCTCATGGTGCGAAGGTCCCAGCCTCGTATGGCCGTGTCATTCGCTGTGGCGAGCTGGCTGCAATTGTGATGGGGGCTCCACTTGCCCGAGGTGAACTTCAGCTGACCTTTGCCCTCCAGGGTGGCAGTGCTGGAGACCTGCAGAGGAGTGCAACACCTTCATTACCATCTCTGAGCAGGGACGTGAATTTCATCCAAATAACTGTGAAGGTTCAGCCAGTACAGTGCATTCAATCACCATAATAAGGCATTATTAGAAGCAATTTTCTCTGCAGGCCACACTGGCACACCAACTACCTGCAGATTTACGCGATGCTGAATCGAATTCTTATGTGATGTCAGATGTGGTGTTTTCAGCTTGTTATGCTTCCCACAAATGTCAATCAATGCTGCTTTAAATGGCCTGTCAAGATAGAAAGTATGCAGTGATTACGGGTGTAAGAAAATATTGAAACACTTGAGTATTGCGATATTATGTTTTGTGATACTGTTTCGATTCTCAAAAACACTGTTTCGATTTTTAATTAATAGTTTACATGCAAACCCCCACCCCTGCGTTTAATGCTCCAGACTGCTAGATAGCGTAACAATAACAGCGCATCACATAAACAGGCATACATACAACTGTGAACCTTTAAAGCAGGATCTAAAAATATATATCGCCTATCTGTATATATATTTATGTAACACTGTCGGTTTTCAATTTCTTATTTTCTTAATTTTTTTACCTAAAGAATGCTTTATTTTTTTTATTGATATAGGCAAATATTAATTCCTTTGCTCAGATTGCACAAAAAGTAGTGCTCTGATGTTGGATGTTACAGGGACTGCAATAAATACAAATGCAGATCCCACTGTTCTGATTGTATAAAAAAAAGTTTACCTAGATTTTATGCATATGATGGTGAGTTCTTTATACTATGACAGCTTTTCTAAAATTAGATTTACAAAAATCGTAATATATCGCCTTGCTTACAGTATCTCAATATACTGAATCGTAACCCCTGTATTGTGATACGTATGGTATTGCCAGATTATTGCCAATACACAGCCCTAGCAGTGATGGGACTGAATAATAAAGTAACATCAAATTCAGATTCCATGTTTTACAAAGATTTGATCAGAAATGCAAGGATACCACCATTAGTAGCGATATTAATATTTTCTCAGAATCTGCACTGCTCCTGCCTGCAGCGTGCTCTAACATATGGATTAGTATGTTCTGTTCTCATTTCAATGCCCAACAGCACAACAGGACCTATACAGCCAGAACCAGCAACAGTATGCACCTGTCTCCTCTGTAACCTGCTGCTCAGTCAGCAGATCTACTGACCCCTGGCTCTCCTTGGTCCCATGGTGGGGACCTATACACTAGATCGCTCAGAGTTACTTATGGATCAACTGTCGAGTCGAAGATGAGCCCTTGGAGGATTTAAGACTGATGAGCGTTGAAAGCTGAATCAAGCTATCATGTTTGCTTCTAGCTGGTTGAAAATCAGTCAAATGTATTGTAATGTCTTCAACAGAAAAACATTTACCTGACAAAATGTCACTGGATCCAAAAATTAATGCTTAGCTGAAAGGCAGTCAGGTTTAATTGCAACATTTAAAGCTTTTCAAACAAGACGACATGCTTGTCATTGGATATTTATCAAACCTGCTACGTATATTTCACAGGGCAACAATGAAGGTGAAATTAATCAAAGTCAAAACACTTCAAGGACTTTGAATTATAAAGCATATCACTTCATCAGGCTACTTTAAAAATGAAATCCAATTAATTCAGCAGTCTAGCTTTAGAACGGGTTATCTTTCCCTTAAACTATGATGCATCTAACAGTTCTAAAAAGCAGCATCACACTGCTCCATTTTTCTCTGCTCTCTAACTATCTGCAGGTTTTTATCCTCATCTTTCTCCTTCTCCCATTTCTCTCTCTCTCTCCCTCTGCCTCTCCCATCTCTGCCCATTGGAGCAGGGACCATCGATCGCCCCGTCACTGCACAGCTCCCTGGTACACTCTCATTATTTCAGCTAGAGAGGACAGAGGCAGAGCGAGCGAAAGAGAGAGAGAGAGAGACAGGCCGACAGAGCAGCAAGGTGGGAGGGAGGGAGGAAGACTGAGAAAGAAAAGCAGATAGGACAAAAGGAAGGAGGACAGAGGGTAAGAAGACAAGAACGGAAAAAGAAACGAAAAGAAGAAGCCGGGTTTCCTCGGGGGCCTTGATGTAAACTTCCATGACTTTTCCATGATTTTTCATGATTAAATCAGAGTAATAAAATCCTTGCTTCTTGGTTTATTAAAGTAGTAATTTACATACCAACTCATTTGATTAAAGGCACATTGAAATGGCAGTTAGAGCACCTTTACACTGCTGATGTACTTGTTTTTAACTATGTATTCATGTGCGCATGATGGCTATCTCTGTATATCTTGCATTCCTTCGTTGGTTGTGTGCGTCCTCAGAAATTACAGCTAAAAGGTGTTAGTATGACCCATAGATTGTATATAAAGATGGACAACATGTCTCCGCTTCCTCCCACTGTACAAAAATGAAGCCAAATATCCTGGATACGGGCGCTGCCATCTTGCTCTGGTGACGTCATTAGGAGCCAGAGTCTGCACAGTAGTGATCGCAGTATCAAGGTCACGCCTATACACCCGCCTGAACCAATCGCGAGCACACTCACAGCTGTCAATCATGAAGTCACACCCCCTTTTTATAGCATCAAATAACTAATTAAAACCAAACTTACTGAACATACATCAGCGTGATAAGACCTACCTTAAATGACAGAAACCATCTTTGGGAACATTTTATTTGACGTGTACTCTGATTTCTCAGTTTGCCCCATGTCCCATCTGCTAACATGGAGGGGGCGGGGTTTGTGACCTATACTGCAGCCAGCCACCAGGGGGCGATCGAGATGCTTTTGGCTTCACTTTTGGGGAGCTGTCATGTCGTCCATTTTTTATACAGTCTATGGCATGACCCAACTGAAATGCTTTTTGGATGGTCTTAAAGCTCCTACCCCCACACCTTACCGATGTCAGAATTGGGGGGTATCGCGTCCAACAATTTCTGTAACTGTACAAAACTGGAAGTCCGACGAGCGCAGCAACTTCACACAGCAATTGTCCTTGTTGTGTGATGGTGAAAAAGTAAGCAGGGATTTAACTTCTCTCTCAAGCTGTCTTTCTCATTCTTTACACAACTAATTCTAGTACGTTTCATTTCATGTGACACTATGAATGCCTTTTAAACAATTAGCACTATTCACCCCTCTCTATGATGGCAGGCTTTTCAGCCCAAATTCAAGTGTGGCCGTTTAGAACAGCTATAAACTGGTTTTACGACATGTTGTACAAACTTGGTTTTCAGCATACTTCCGCCTAAAGCATCCCAAGATGTAATTAAGCAGATGAATGGTGTGGTCAGTATATCAGGGTATAAAGTAAGGTCATCTGAAGACTCTTACAAAATGACAACAAGGGCAGAAAGTTTTGATGAGAAATGAATAGAGAATGTTGCTGATGTTGCTTTTTCTGCTGTGATGTTAATATTAATTAATATAACCCCCATGGGTGCTGCTATGTTTAAAATAGTCTAAATATGTCTGAGTGAAATGGAATATATGGGTGGGCTATAAATAATTTTGAGAGGATTAAAACTAATTATTCAGGATATGACTAACTGAGCATGGAGTCTCTGTAGGACCACGGTGATACAAAGCTATAGACTGTTCACCTCCACCCACATGTCCCTCACTGGCATTGTTACTGTTGACCAGAAGGTGGAGAACAAGGGAGAAAGGGATAAATGAGACCTCAACTACGATCATTTGAAAATTTAACCACTGGCTTTGCCAACTGACCCCCAAACACAAACCTCCTACCATGACATCCCACCTTTTAGCTACTGTGACCCACGCACTGACAAGGTCAAGCAGGGTTTTATATGGTGGGTGAGGTTAGCTGGTTGCCCTGAATCATATTTGATTGGATAAATGTATATGCCCGTGAGTGCAGGATGAGTCATCAAAAGTATTTTAACAGGAAGAGAAAACCAAGAGAATTTACGCAGGGACACAGGACAAGGATTTTTCCAAAGGGGCACAGTCAGATTTCCATTGTAACTGGGCTTCTGTGGGAAAAACCAACACAATCTATTGCAAAGAATATTGGAACAAGAATGAAACAACCTGTGCAACATACTTTATGTATCTTCTGTATCTTTCTACAAAGTGACTTATTTGCCAGTTTGCTGACCGTCCCTGAATTCTTCAAAGAATTGATCAAGTTCCCTGCCTTCCTCTTGACAGAACAGAAGCTCTGTAAACTCCGTCATCAGTGGAAAGCTTCGTGCATCCCAGGTTCCCAGCTTTATTAGTGCACTAACTAAATTAGGGGCCCTAACAAGGCAGTACACACAACACTAGGGGATGCATTCATTTAGGACACAAGCGGCACTAATGCAAAGCTATCTGTCAAATCGCCATGCATTTATGCTTTCTCTAGACTCCAGAAAAGAGTGTGTGTGTGTGTGTGTGATCAGATGTGCAGGACAAGGTGTGTGGGTGTGCTGTGAGCCGGCGGAGATGTTCTCACTCAATTCCACCAGCGATTCTAATTGATGAGCCATGCACATGCAGACACACACACACACACACACAATATTCCTTCAAACAATGCACACTGTTAAGCTTATGCACATGATCCTCTCTTATATATGCATACACACACTCACGCAAACACCCTCACCGAACACACACACGCACTAATCTAGGCCAGGCCCTTGAGAGAGAGACACATCCACACTGCAGCTGGACACGGCTTGAGATGAACACATCACCCTCTGACAGATAGAGGGAACGGGAGAGAAGAGAGTGGGATGAAAGGAGGGAGGAGGGAGGGAGGGAGGGAAGGAGATTAGCATTCTCATCAGCACTGGAGGAATTTGTCTTGGCTGCCAAGCTCTTTCTCCTCTTTTTCATTCCCTTTCTCCTCATCAAGCCCACTCTCTTTCCTTATCCATATCTCCCTCTTTCTGCCTAATCTCCATCTTTCCAATCAGTCGGGCCCTCCGTTGCTCCCTCTCTCTCCGTCCTCCCTCCATCTTCCCTTTCTCATTATGCTACTTTCCCACCATTACTTTCCACCTCTCTCCCCCTCCCTTGGTACAGGATTTAATAGCCATGTTGTCCAGTGCCGGTGTCAGAGGATAAAATCTACAATCCCCCTGTCTCCGTGGTCCTGCTCGACCTCATACTGGGTCACGCCGCAGGGAACACACACACTCACACACAAACGGATGCTGAATTGATTACAAGCATAACAAATACATGAATTAAAGTCAGAGGCATTGAAAAGCAATGCAGACATAAGGGGGTAGGGATGTATAAATTCATTAATGTTAGTGTAGTCGTCATTTACATTCATGTTGTGGTTTAAATAGTTTAAGTTGTCCATTAGGTGGAGCCATTTATCCTCATGGGGTTAGCTTTGTACGTAGCCGCACCACCATATTTAGCTTATCGGACCGGATGATATGTTCCAGTGTAAATGTGGCAGTGTGGTTGGCCAACTGAAGCAAATTCAAGGTGACAATGAATCTGCAAAAGTTAAAAATCTTTCAGCTTGAATGAAAATGTTGCGCTTATCCAAAGGTTTTACAAAAATCCCAAAGGCAGGTTCTGGACACACACAGTCAGAGTCTGTAAAGTCCGCGTATTGGCTGGTTGTGGCAAATAAACACACACTGCAAAAACTGTCCACCAGTTAATTGCACAAACAAGAGGCTAATATTAGCTTTTGTTTCAATCTGGATGGACCTCCAGAATGTGGCCTCAGATGACCTCAGATAATGTTTACGCTAATGCCGATTCATTTATGTTGCCGACTTATGTTGCAAACTGTGTTGGTGAGTTAAATTTACATTAAGTTTTGTGACTGATGAAATGTCTTTATTTTTCATGTGCACAATTACATTGTTCTAATAAAAATCTTTAAGCTGTCACATCGGTTCTTTTGAATGCAGTTACAGTAAGCTACCTTCACTGAAACTCAACACTTCCTGCACAGATGTTTCACATTAAAACCCCAACAGTTTATTCCAGTATAGTGCATCAATAAATAATGCAAGAGGCAACACTTGACTCCAGACATCCAGAATAGGTTGTCTTCCACCAAACTTTCCACCTCAATGTGAACATGACAGTACGTTATGTGTAAAGATGTTTGTAAAATTCATGAATGTATGTATGAATTATGTAAAATCAGGGATTCTCAGGGATACACAACATATAGCACAAGTGTAGCCCAAAGGGAAAGATAGGTGTGCATGTAGTAATAAATTAAACACATTTTGGAACAAAACTTTTTCTAACTTCAATTTGCAAACAAAGCTGCAAACACACAACACAGATGGAACAATGCTAGCTTGAAGCTAATATCCATATACACCAGGCATAGCAGGAACAAATGTTGGTCTAAGGCCATGTTCTGAAGTAACAAAATGGAAAATGACAGACTTTCAGTCATCCTGGAACATGACAAACCGATGGATGTATAAAGAGAACTGGATACAGCATCGGAGGCGCGGCCCGGTTCTTCCCTATGAAAGCTGCTCAGTGGCGCATGAACCCAAAAAGGTTCAACTTCCTGGGTATAAAATTACCCAGATCTTCCGCATAGCTTCAGCATTGTGCGGCCCACAGAGTAAGCGTACTAGCATTTCCTTTAGCCCCACCTCCCAACCGCTCGGTCTCGGGCTCATTCACATGAATGGCAGTGACTCTATAACTCTGGATTCAGCTGTTAATGCATTTTACAACTTTTAGGACATAATGATTTAAATAAGGGCTATTTACGTGTTCTTACTGGCTAGTTGATGTACCTTAAAGAAATTATCCGCTGATTTACAGACGTTGTTTCACAATGTAAGTCTATGGGAAAAAGTATTTTGGGGCCAGTGTGCATCATGTGATGGACCCGGAAGTTGTAATTACACGGTTTAGCCACTATATCAAATTGGCTTCAAAGCCTGGCGCACTTCCGGGGAGCTTGGACAACCCTCTCCACAGTTCACTATTTACATCGCAAAATTTGCCTGGCAGTAATATATAAAAGAAACAGCTTCTGGTGAACAATTTAAATCACTGCATTTTAGGTAAAACAGGGACGATGTTAAACGACCCAAAATAAAACTCATCACTGAGATTTGAACCTTGATTGATGCGATTGTGAATGAATAATCAATAATCAAATAATGGGGAACATCCCCTGCAGACACACATTGACATAGCGAGAGACTGAGAGAGAGAGTGGGGAGTGTGTGCATGCATTAATCCAAACTGCGACTACAGATTTTTCAAAGGCTTACTGAGATCAAATGAACACACATGCATGCACTCACATGCAAGGTGTGTGACCTGGCTGCCCTTTATGTGAATCCCTCAATGAGCACATGAATTACCAATGACCCATCTATATTCTTCTTCGCTCATGGCTTCTAATGGAACAACACACACACACACACACACACACACACACACACACCCATTAAAGCATGGGCTGACACACCACTACTCTATTACGTCTTCCTCACACACAAGCACACCTGACACACACCATTATCCTGAGTCTTTAAATACATAATGGGCATTTTAATTGCAAAGCCAGAGGGTTGGAGACAGGGAATTTACAGTGAAGAGCCTCTTCACCTTGCATTAGGAAAGACACAACTACAAGCGAACTGACCAAAAGTACTTACACACATCGGTTACATGGTGATCCATTCATTTTTAGTAATAATAGTAAAAGCTATTATTGTGTATTTTTGCACGAAAGGAATAAGAAAGAACTGAGTATGAATGCATTGAAAAATTACTTTGGCTATCTTGACAACTTTGTGTCAACAGTTTGTGCTCTGCTCGTCTCTTTCCTGTTTCAACATGACAATGCTGCTGTACACAAAGCCAGGTCTATTGGTGCGGAAGAACTTGACTCGCCTGCACAAAGCTCTGACCTCAACCCCATCCTAAACCTTTGGGATGAACTGGAACGCCGACTCCGAGCCAGGCCTTATCACCCGACATCAGTGACCGCCCTCACTAATGTTCTTGTGGTTGAATGGCAGTGCTGGAATGTAACTACATACATTTACTCAAGTACTGTACTTAAGTACAAATTTGACTTCCTTGGACTTTACTTGAGTATTGTAATGTTATACTACTTTATACTTTTACTCCACTACATTTCAGAGGGAAATATTGTATTCTTTACGCCAGTACTTTTATTTGACACTTATGAGTCACCGTTTACTTTTCAAATAAAGATTTTACATAAAATAACAAATGATGCAGCACTATGCTATTAATCTACCCAGTAGTACAAAAGTATTTAAAATTGGCTCCATATTGACGAACTACAAAATTAAAATCTGTTTATACGTATTCATTAGGGATAATAGCAATAATATATGAAAAATAATACTCTGAAAGAAGCCATTCTGCATTATGAGTACTTTTACTTTTGATACTTTGAGTACATTTTTCAGGTAATAATTCTGTGCTTAAAGCTGGAGTGCGGAACTTTTGTCTCCTCCTTCTGGCCGTGAGAGTAATTACACAAACTGCTGCTGTGTTGAGTGTCCCAGGGATGACATTTTTTTGTAGGTCAACCCGGACATTAATATCACCGTGGTTACATCAGCAAAAGTCTAATGGGATTCTTCCTCTGGACTGATGCAGAAAACAAACTCTGTGGCCAATAAAGGCTTGATGACACTTACAGGTAGCCTAATGTTCAACAAGATAATCTTCACAAATTATTACCACCCATTCAAAAATCCCATTGAGTTTGAGAAGATAGAACGCTGTAGTACCGGGGCTCTCTGAGTGTTCTTCAGGACTGTAAGCTATAACATGCACTGTTTTATGTTATCTAAAACTAAAGCTAGAGAATCTAATAATACATGAGCCCATAATGTACTTCATCTTAAACCCACCTCCACCCCCCTCTTATAGGAGGACAACTTTATTTATGTTATATCGAATTATCTATTCTTACATGGACAAAGCTATCTGCCTTAGTCCAGTATAGTTTTCTAGTTATTTTCTATTGAAATGTGAAGCCACAATTTAATTGGCATTGTCAGTTTTAAATTCTACTAGTGATGTGTCAATCATGAGCGTATTGTTCATTTGAACCACTCTTTGATATGAACTAGTATGTGCATATGTTGCATGCGCAACAATAATAATGCATGAGTTTCGTTTTTCTCGTTTTTCCTAGAAGAGTGGAGGCTGTAGCCCTTTCAGACCAAACAGTTCCAGGACCCACAGGAACTAAACTCAGGCACTAAACTAGGAACTAAAAAGTTCCTTTTGCGCACTCCTGCTTGCGTTTCCATCGTATCTGGAGAATTGAAGATTAGGCCAATTAGTCCAATGACAGGTTAAAAAACAACTGTCATGTTTGAAATCCAATCATGTTTTCTTGTTTTTTATTTATTTAAAATAAAGTGTTATTTCTTCCTTGTTGTAAACATTAATAAACAACAAGAAATGTCTGTCTCTCGACTTGATGTTGATACTGGTGACGCCCAATACTTATATATAATTTATTTTATATATATATCTATATATATATCTATATATCTATATAGATATATATATATATATATATATATATTTTGAATGAAGCTGTACAGAAGCTGTTTCTGGTTCTCCTCAAAAGGTTCTTGGTCCCCTGGGAGAGTTCCTGTGGTTGAAACGCACTAATAGGAGAATATTAATGGTTTTGGAATGAGATCTTCAACTATCATATATATAATGTTCTGGTGTCCACATACATTTGGCCATGTAGTGCAGTTTCTGTACATTTCATGTACACACAAACACAATGGATGACACTGGTAGCACTACTTCAGTGAACTGTGAAAACAGATCCAGTAAACGACTTTTCTCTTACTTACAGATAACAAGATTATTACTATCACTGTGGGAGAGACTTGACCAGAATAATATTAAAGTGGCCACAGCTTAGAAACCTGCCCAGATACTCTGTGTGTATCCGTGTGTGTGAAACAGAATGAATAGTGGACACTCTGTTGTTGTCGCAGAGAGGGGACGTGTGCGTCTGATAACACCAAGATGATATGGTGGTTATCAAATAATGAGTTAGCTATTGTGTGATATGGTGTGTGTGTTTATGTATGTACTGTGGTTTATAGTGTGTGTGTGTGTGTGTGTGTGTGTGTGTGTGTGTGTGTGTGTGTGTGTGTGTGTGTGTGTGTGTGTGTGTGTGTGTCTGTGTCTCACTGTGGCCTGTGTGGAGCTCTCCTGCAGGTCCCAGAGTAGTGCGTGGTTATCAGCCAATGAAATCACACGCTTGCCATCCCCCATGGGCTCCCACAGCACGCTGTAAATACACAAAGGCACGCGCACACACACACACACACACACACAAAACGACAAAGTCACAGTCAATTACAATACAGATGTTAGTCAAACATGCATAGAGGTTCATCCACACATGCTGCAGACATAGGGGAATGGAGCATGTTGGTCGGATTTCACATGACTGAATACAGCACCTTGTAAATACCACAACTAAACCGATTTTAAACATCTGCATGCATTTCCAGATCCTGTCTGGGAATGCATGCAGATGTATGGATGCATGTTTCCTGCATGCACAGTGTCAAACGGAAATTACCACAATTCTAAAATGTTACACATTATACAAGGTTAAATGTTAAGGCTGGCGTTCCGATATATTTTTCTTTTTGTCATCAAATTCTATTAAAAAAGATCAAAACAAACAACTTGTCTGTCTCTTAATACATTCTGACTTCCCTACCCTGTCTGTGACACAGGTTACAAATATAAGGTTCCATATTTAAGAAAGGCTCAGTAATTTCCTAAAACAGCTGGGCACTGTAATTTTTAGCAAACATTGATCAAACAGGTGGAAATAGTGCATTTGTTGGGGATTATTTCCAGCCGCGGATTAATACACAATGGGTGCTCTAGTGAGTAGTTAGGGCAGCAGGACGATGTATGTGGGATTGAGTTAAAATAAACTACAGTGTATGTGTTCATGGTAATGAAGAAACATATCAGTCAGTGCAACCGTGTGGCTCATTGATGTGTTTTTAATAGTTTTTGGACAACAATGGAGCTCTATTGCACAGAGGAATAATATATATCAGGCTTTGAATACACACACAATACTTGTTAGTAGGATCAATTCATTCTTGGTTTTGGTCCTTTTATGAGTTTTGTTGACAATTATCAAACAAGAGTCTACAGACACACTAGTGGTTCTGTGTTAAGCTAAATGCTGATGGCAGTATGCTCACAATGACAATGCTAACTTGATGATGGTAAGCAGGTATATTCACACTCTTAGTTAAGCGTTTTAGCATGCTAACATTTGCTAATTAGCACTAAATACAATGTACAGCTGAGTATGATGGGAATGTCATTAGTTTTTTACACTTTCTCCTAGCTTAACAGAGCTAGCCTGGCTCTGTCCTTGTACTTGTTTACCTTGTTTGTACTTGTTTGTTCTGTACGTAACCAGAAATGTAAAAACGACAATTTGTGGTTTCACAGTGAGCCAGGGTTGGTATCATCGTGCCTATACAGCAACCAAAACCTGTTCTCACTGACTGTATCTAGCAACCAACGCTATACCCAGATACGCTGCACAGAAGTACTGGGCTTTTGATATTGATCTTCTCACCTCAATCTCGGAAAGAAAGCAAATATATTTACCAAAATTATTTGTTTAAGATCACTCAAGTTACAAACAAGATCTTTATATATTTCCACATTTTCCCCAGTTCTTGTAAATTTAAAATTGTGTATGATTACAAATACATTTCCTTGGTTACTATACAATTCTTTCACATTTAGGAAACTTGTGTAACCCAGACTCAGGTGTCAGTGTTACTAGCACAAGCCAGAAGAGGTTGTTTAGTTCTGTGTGTGCTGTTTGTCATGTTACTTGATGTCTGCATGAAAAAGTCCCTCTTTTACACAAATTAGGCTGCAGCAACTAATCATTAATCGCCCAAGAAAGTGATAATAGCATAAAACTGAGTTCTGCACGGATAGCAAAGAGTAGTTATTGGCAAATCCAGCAGCCCAATTCTGTCAATCTAATGTTCAAACACAGCCGTGGGACACAGGGTTGCCTCACTGGTGTTAAAAAAGTGGTAGCTTTTACTGCATACTTAGTTTTGATTCCTCCCTGCATACTACTTTCTGCAGAGTATTGATTCCTCACTGCATGCTTCTTGGATCCACTGCGCTCTACTTAAAATATGTATCCTGTGTGCAAGCCATAGGGACCGCACCAGACCTGACCCACTAGAGCCCAAACCGTTGCTTTATAATTCCCTTGGTGTTGATTGGATCACTTGTTTGCTTTTGTTGTTTGTTCTTTTTAGTTTGGATAGGCTTAGCAGCTAAATGTAGGCAGAGACACAACTATGGGATAAGAAAAAGGACACAACCCAAGTGAGAAAGCAGTGCTTTTAACTCTGAGTCCTGTCGACTAAAACCAACCTGTCAGTGAAGTCAGAGACCCGGCAATAAACTAAACATAACCTTGGCCTGGAAAAGCTGCTATATGCTTGTTAAGGTTTTGACTTTTCAGCTCCAGAAAAACAAATATGTGTCTAATCTGGGTTAAAGGATGTAAAATGTCACAGAGGTAAAGACGTGGTCTGGTTAAAGGTTCTGATGTCTGAGCTCATCACAGCTCTAAAGCTGCTGTCATTAGAGGTTTACGAAATGATGCCATTTATTTAAGGAGTTCATCAATTAGACAACTCCATTTTCTTGGACTCATTCATCAACTTGAAGCAGCAGCAACAATGCCAGTGTGTGAGAGAGAGGGTGTGCTATAGCAGGTGAGAGTGTTTGCGGGAGATAAAAGAAATGAAAGAGGAAGGGAGGGAAGACAAAGTTAAAGTTTGCTTTTGGATTTTCAAATATGCATAGTCCTATTAGAAAAGGTGGAGCAGGAAAAAAAGGAGAGGGAGAGTGGGGGGATGAGGGATGGAGGCAGAGGAGCGGCGTTTATAAGGGCTGTAAAATCAATGGGCTTGGAATGCAGACACACACACACACACCCACAAACATAACTTTGTCACTAAGGAGGACACCATTGACTCACATTCATTGCTTGGAGATTTACCTTGACCTTAAACGATAGGTTCAGTTTTTTCAAGTCAATCTTAATACAGTAAATGCCTCATGTACATTGAAAGTTGCTGTAATCATTCCTCCTCTCCATACTGGCCATGAAGCGATCTCTTCCAAACACAAGTACACTATAAAAGATGGGAGACAAAATCCAGTTCTGCAAAAATGCATTCCTAAATTCAGCTGAAGCTAATATGAAGCCAAATCAAGTGGGTATCTTCAGCCTGGACAAACAATTTGAGGAAATACCTAATTGGGATAATACAATATTGTATTTGACTGCGATTTAGTTTCAGAGGAGGCTCAGTGAATGGAAGTGAAAAATACATTACATTAGTTATTACATTAGTTATCAAAAGGAGATCATATAGGATAGTCTAAATGTGTGTGATTTGGCTAAAGAGATACCGAGATACAGATTTTGACTGTTTCCCACAGTCAGAAATAAATGCCTTAGACAGACCTTTGTTTATGTACTTGATGTAGTCTGAAGTTATGTCAAACAACAATATTAGGCTATCTTGGCTCAATTGTTGAGTGCCTATGGGAGATTTGTCTGAGGGGAGGCCCACAGTCTCAGATTTTGAAAACCCCAGCCAGGATGGAGAGGAGGAATTATTACAGCAACCAGTAACCCTCTCAATGTACATATGGCATGTGAGTCTTGTATTAAGATAAGATTGAAAAAATCTGACTCTAATCTTCAACCTTAACCAATATATGGCCAACCCCAAAAGTTTACCCTTACCTCAACAAAAAACAATTATTAACAATAAAATGTAATGGTTTAACTTGTGAGGACCAGCTTTTTTGTTCCCAAACTGGAGGCAAGTCCCTATAATGTGACAGTGATCAGATTTATGTCCCCACAATGTCATTAATACGAGTACACACACACAGCTTGGTGGGGCAATTCACTGCAGCTCACAGGCCTTATAAATGGAGACTGCAGCATGTCAGATACCACCTCTCTTTCTCTCTCAGGCACACACACTCCCATAAATCAGCACAGCATAGGACCAATTAAAACATACTCACCACTTTGGGATTTACACACTGCTTCCCTATAGCATCAATTAATCCATGCAATAGAGGGAGGAAGAGGGAGAGGCAGAGACTGTAAGGTGTAAAGTATCTTATATTGCCTTCCTCTCTTATTAAAGAATATAAGTTATGTGCATTTGACCTTGAGCTCTGCAACAAGCTGGCGCACTGGCTACTGGAGTGGTATGTAAATACTGCCGGGGAGGTTTTACAGCCCCATATATCTAAGTCTGGGACAGATGCACTTCTCTCTCTCTTTGTCTCTCTCTATGTCTCTTGCTCATCTGATTGTTCCCCCGCTTTGCATCCATATGAGTTTAATGCCAGTCCCTCATATACAAAGCCAACAGCTGGCACAAACAAAGTGTGTGCGTGCGTCTTTCCTCCTTCTGGATAAGATTTTAGCGTGGATACAGGGCAGTGCATGTGTGTGTGTGCGTTGCAGTTTGTGAGAACCAGCTTGAGTTTAAGTTATTCAGAAGGAGGACGTTTTTGCAAAGTGGTATAAGGCTTGTAGTAGTGATGTTTGGGGTTAAAGGATAATCACCATGTACTACAATGTGGGTCTTATTTACATAGTTTTGGCCATCATTTCGAATGGTTATGATAACGATGCAATCACTAAAGTCATTGCTGAGATCTGGGGACATGGCTGTATTACTACAACGAATTCCGACATTGGTTTTTCCTCACATTCATCTAATGCCTTAATTTAATCGCTAACTGCAACCAGTTGTTTTCTGAGAGCTTAACCTCAACCCAAACGTATCCTAACTCCAAACACAGAGGGCAATGTTACAGGAAACACTATTTAAAGGGGAGGGAAACACTTTTCAAAAGGGAACAGGCTTCGACACAAGACCAGATCATGGTTGGCAAAATACACAGATTCACTAAGCTCTGACACTATCAAATCTCTTATAAACTTTTATCTCTTCTTGCTCTTTATTATTAGCAAAGAGCAATGTAGAAAACATGAGGGTAACAGCAGACTTTGACCGTCACTTTTGACGGTTAAAATGACAAACCTTCCTGGCAGCAGATTATATCATCAGATATAAGATCAGATTCCTAATAAACACTAATTTCATACAGACTAAATGTAAACGTTTGGCTGTAGATCTGGACTGCGTGTTTTTGTAGTTTAACAAGAACAACAAAGTCATAATGTGCAAAGTAAGAAGGCTACAGCTGTTATTTCAATGTGTCAGGGACATAGTCAATCAACATTTGATATCTTCTGCTACTCATCTCATTGTCAGGTTGTAGAAACAGGTTGTGAACATTAATCAGGCTGCCACTCAAAATTGTTGCTGCCCTCTCCAAAACATCGACTTATCATGAGTTGATAAAGTCTGTTTTCAGCTTTGTTACGATGCATTTTTCAGATAATCCAACAGGGTTTTCAGCTTGTTTATTTATTTTAAGAAGTATCAGAATTCTAAACCCATAAAAGGAACAATTAATCCAATCAGTTAATCTGAAAAATTCAAAAACACCAAATTTGGAGATATATGGTTTTCATTTGACAGTGACACTGAGTGATTAGAGATCTTTGCGTTTTAGTGACTTGCACATGTTGAAAGCCAAACCTAATTAGATTAGATAAGGGACTTGAAAGGAGATTCAATACTGGGTTGGGATTTGATAAAATGCTACCAAACCTAAACTCTAATTGTATTATTACAGATAGAAATTATGGGCAAAACTATGAAAGTAATTCCCAAGTTGTAATAAATTGGAATTATCATTTAATGCATCCGCCACTTGCCTAAACTTTACCAAGATTATTTTTTGACCAGCGCCTGCTGGCCCTGGAGTAAAAACCACCAGACCTGCAAACTTCAGTGCAACGCCTGCATCATGTGTGTTTAATCTAAGATGAGGCTGAAAAGGCTGGATCACAAAGGCCCTATAACTGACTGATAGCCCCCATCACACACACACACACACACACACATACGCTAGGCTGATAGTCTGCATGAGAGCCCACTACTGGGGTCCAATTGATTGGGACATGGGGACCCTCACAGTGAAAATCATGCTTAGTGAGCACCAAGAAATCGGACTGCACACTCACATACACACTTTTGCATGTCCAGGCACATACACGGACAAAAAGCAGAGACGCTAATGGACTACAGGATAAAAGAGGCTTGACATATATACAGCCAGACCTTCGAGTGAAAGGCTTTTGAGTCTTTCACTCGAAATGATCACACAATAATACACATGATTGCATTCATGCGTGTGCCCACAAATACACACAATCACACCCACAAACACCTCCTACCCCCTCCTGTCACACCACCCGCTTTAGAAAATCAAACTTGTTGCCTTTTGCGCTTTACCATTCCCTCCTAGGGCTCCGATTGGCTCAAATGGCTCCACGGGTATCGATTCGCTCAACCCAATCGAAACCAAGTGTGACAAGAAGAAGAAGGGGGGAAAAAAAACACAGCCATGGTGCACACATCATTGTTTCCCTAGCTTTGTTTAGAAACCCGCCCACCCCCCATTTTTTGGGTGTATTTTTTTTTTTTTTTTTTGGGTGTACTTTGCTGATATTTCCATTCAGAGCACGCTTCACAACAGGGCAGAGGCTCAAATGTTTGCCCACCCAAACAATGAGGGGATTTGGAGGAAGGAGAAAGTGTTATTGTTCGTGGGAGTGGAGGGACACCAGCTACCAGAAAACACATACATGAAGGATGCAGGCTACACACGGGCAGACACGCTACAGTGGACGCAAACACACATGGGGAGGTGAACAAACACACACACACACACAAACAGACAAAAGCCTCATAAGAATACGAACTCTAATCTCTTTACTCAAAACACAAATATGCATAAATACACAGACTGGTGCAAGCTGCCAGTATTATCAGAGAGAGTGGGGATAAGTGTGTGTGTGTGTGTGTGTGTGTGTGTGTGTGTGTGTGTGTGCCGCCCGTGTGTGTGTGTGTCATAGAGAGATGGAGGAGGTGGGCAGCAGACCAAAGCCATCCATCTAGGGGAGTCAATAGTGCACAGCATAGGCTACAGGCTTCACAGCACTGAATGCACACTCCCACCACACACACACATACACATACACACACGCACACACACACACACACGCACACACACAAACACAGTGTGGTGCCCTTGTGAGGGTTACAGCTCTCAGGGTGTTAAGTTGGTGGAGCCCAGAGCCATCAATCTTTACCCAGCAGCCTTGCTTGACCTGCCCTCTGACACACACACACACACACGTATATAGTACACATACAAGGGTGCACCCCGCACATATAAAACCCTCCTCTTTCCACACACACAAGCACAAAACACACACCAAATTGCACAAATGCAATCTCTCTTCTCCTTTCTTGCGCTCTTCTCTCTCCATCTTCCTCACACCCTCTCCATCTTTATCTGTCCCTTGCAGACACCTGCTACAGTATGCATCACGCTAACTGATTGGCGCCTCTAAAAATGATAGCAATCATGAGGCAGCCGATGAACAGTGGACTAAAAAGGGGAATGAGCATTGATTTTCATTCTCATAGGCGGTGAGTCATGGCGAGGCATTGTACACAGGAGCTCCGACTGTAAGACAAAAGGCTCGGGCCGAAACTACAATATGAGATGTGGGCCAGTCAATATTCTGAGCCAAAAAATAAAAAATAAAAACACCTGTATGGAGGAGAGATACAGAGAGAGAGGAGAGCTTTATTCCAGCTGGTAGGAATCTAATGGTGTGGAGAGTGTGGGCTATTTCAATTTCAGCAGGTCAACATGTCCATCTGTCCCCTGGTGTGTTTTCAATGCTCACTGTAGTTTCTAAATGGCTCCCATTTGGATTTAGGACTTCTGATCTCATGATATAAAGGTAAATCCTGCCTAAAACAGCTTGTAGGTTGTTTGTTTCTTTGTTTGAGGTGGGCAAATCAAACAGCAAAGTCCCCGCCAAGGCTTTTCAGAGGACTGCTGAATGAAATATGGTACGACATACTGTATTAAATGTATTATTGTCTCTGTGTGATGTATGAATAGGGGCATCACACTCAGCAAACGTCAAACCGTGCAATGGGTTTAAAGGATGGGTTCAAGTCTGTCTTAAAACCTTACTGTAACCAGTCCTCCTATTTATACTGGCCCTCAAGAAATCCCATCCTCATGCAATTCCAATGTAAGTGAAGGGGGACAAAACTTGATATATGAGGCTTCAACAGTCGGAGTTAGACAAATTAAGTAATTATCTACCAAAGTTACAATGTTTTTAGTACAAAATTCTCTCTTTGTGTTCCTTCCACTTCAGCTCAGTAAGAAAAAGCTGTCTAGGGAAACAAAAAGAGGGAATTTTGAACTAAAAAGACTGTAACTTTGGTAGATACTAGTATCGGGAATATTTGGGAATCTCACAATTCGATTCAAAACCGATTCTCTTGCTCCAGTGTGCTGTGTGAAAACCATTTACTCGTGTCCTTACTTCACTGAAATGCAATGCAGAACATAACTGGCAGTTAAGCTAAATGGTCTTGATGAAGGACAATGTCTAACAAACATGAAAAAGTGGAGAAAAGTGTGTGACAGTACACAGCTTTTTTATTTTTAAAAAGGTATCTGCATTCATTTGGAAGCATGCTACAGTTTTCTGCCTGTGTAAGAATAGTGAAATGAGGCTTCTGTTTCAGGCTTGTTTGTAGTTTATTTGAACCCCATGAGTTATTAGGCATCCTGAAGTTCATAAACTTATTAACCATATCCCATCCTACAAACACATAATTGCTATTGTGGATCAGAAGAATAATTGCACTTGCATCACTTGTACTGTGAGTGCGGCTGTTCCCCAGCAACACCTACCAGGCAGCATTGCTGTGGGCGCTGTCATCTAGGTGACAGAGCAGCTCCAGGGTTTGGGGGTTGTGGGTGGAGTCGTCAGGTGACTCATGACTTCCTGTCTCCCAATCAGAGGGCATCCGCCATACTGCCGCACAGGACACCACCCTGCTGTCACTGGCTGGAGGGGCACAACACACAAACACACACATACACAGAGTCATTCAGAGAATGTTAGAGTACAGCATGTGTGTGTGGTGGACAGGCTCTGATGCGGTGACACTTTCCTCTGAATCCACATCGCAAATTAGTTATTTTGGCACATTCACACCAGAGCCAGGGTTGCTAATTGGAACCAGTGGAGTAAATGTAGAATTGGTACAGTAATTGGACTAAAAGTTTGATACTAGAGGGCATAACCATTGAGAGAGAGAGAGAGAGAGAGAGAGAGAGAGAGAGAGAGAGAGAGAGAGAGAGAGAGAGAGAGAGAGAGAGAGAGCGCAAAAGAGCCTAATTTCTTTTTGGTGTAGATATTGACAGTGTGTGGGCAGGCGTTGGGGCTATGAAGCACTGGCGTTAGGCCTATTTGTCAAATTAAAAAGCAACGTGGTGCGAGTCCACAGGCTCTTGAGTGGTTTTAGACAACCTTGCACTTGGAGTAAGTGGGCAAGCAATCATCTTGAACAAAAGCCTTTTCTTGCTCACATATTAGAGTGCCGGTGGGAGGCGGTATGGAAACGCTATATGAACGCACTTGTGTGTTTATTACGCCTGTGTGTGTGTTTGTATGTATATATTTATGTGTGTGTGTGTGTGTGTGTGTGTGTGTGTGTGGTGTGCGCAGCAGTGCGTAGTGGGCTGTCTGAGCTTCAGCCCGGTCCAGAGTGGCTGTCATCCTGTGAACTCAAGCATGTAGAGCTCAGCTGACTGCAAGCGAGAGACAGAGGGAAAAAAGAGAGGGAGCGAGGGAAGCGGGTGGTGGAGGGTTATGTCTACCCGTAAAGGCCTACAGTGCACTTTGCATCAACCTCCCCATGCCTCATCTGACATGGCTGTCTGCTCCTGTGACGCAACCTCAGACACACTCACACACCTTCTATACTTGTGAGAACCCTTATAAACATAATGTATTCCTTAGCCCCTAACCCTTAATCTAATCCTAACCCTAAAAACAAGGCTAGCACTCTATGTCGTCACTGTCAAGATCTAAAATTCAAATTGGTCCTACAAGATCTCTTACACACAAATAGCAAAAGTGGCCAAAATTAGATTGTAATCTTAATAGTGCCACTGATACACTGGCATGGCCAATATTGTTGGCTCATTTTAGCTTATAACAGATACATGGGTGTCAGCATACATGTCAGCTGAAGCATAAAAAGAAAACTATAGCACAGAAATGCTAAAAACATGTCTGATGTAAATTAGAAACAGTGCCGCCATCACATAGTTTGTTCACCAGAGAACACTGGCATTTTTATTTTTTAACTGTAAAAAATGTTTTACTAGATACATATCTTGGTTACAGTTCTTTAATATTCAGATTTAATGAATCCTTAAAGGCCTTGAAAGCTAGAAATGAGTCATGGGGTCCTACATGAACACAAAACTTTCCGCCTAAGTTAGAAGAGTTTTGGTTATTATTATTATTATTATTATTATTATTAATAGAAATTCTCTGCATTTGCGTTTTTGTCTTTGCTTTTCTCATTGGTTTGAAGTAGGCGGGGGTCAGTGGGAAAAGCTGATGCTCTGTTACTTCTGTGCACCAATCAGCATTTAGAAATATTTGAATCTGATGACATCTGTGGGGTTGTATGCTTATGTTGCCAGGTGAGAGTTGCAACTTTGACATTGTTTCTCTAGCCATGAATATTTAAGGTTACAGAGTACTACTCTAATATTTGAAACCATGTTTTCCAGGGGCTTTAACAAACAAACAAACAAAAGTTTGTTGATCTGAGGTGTTGCATGAACAAAAAATTGGGCAATATAGTTATCAGATTGTTTAAATTGTTACATATCACCAGTATCTGCCTCAAAAAGCATTGGTCAGGCTAATTGGGATAAATCTGTTACCACATGAGTTAATAATAAGGAAGACTATATCCATGTCACCCTTTTGCTCATTAAAGTTAAAGTAGTATTTTTTGTTAAAGCTATGGCAGTGTACAGCTGTGTCAACTGAGAGGGTTATGGGGATGATAAAACATGCTTGAAGCTGGTTCTTCTTGTTCTAACCCATAGACTGTAAATAAAGATGGACGACATGACAGCTCCCCAAAAGTGAAGCCAAAACATCTGGATCGCCCCCTGATGGCTGGATGCAGTGTAGGTCATAAACCCCGCCCCCTCCATGATAGCGGATGGGACATGGACCAAACTGAGAAATCAAAGAACACGTCATATAAATTCTGATAAGATGGTTTCTGTCATTTTAGGTAGTTCTTATCACGCTGATGTTTGTTCAAGTGTTCATTTATCGTTAAGTTTGGTTTTAATTAGTTATTTGATGCTATAAAAACGGGGTGTCACGTCATGATTGACATCTTGTGAGTGTGCTCGCAATTGGTTCGGGCAGGTGTATGGGCGGGACCTCGAAAGCTACTGCGCAGACTCTGGCTCCAAATGACGTCACCAGCACAAGATGGCAGCTTCATTTTTGTACAGCGGGAGGAAGTGGAGACGTGTCATCCATATTTATACAGTATACAGTCTATGGTCCAGATTTAAGAACAAAGGTGGTTCTTCTTGTTCTAACCACTGCTGAAGTATAAAACATCATGTATCAAAATGCAATGTAAGCATGACATGTCTCAACTAAACTGTTCCAAATCACAAAGGCATTACTTGGTTTACTGCCTTTGTCTGTAATATTGCACCTGATTGGTTGTTTTTTTTTTTCTCTACTTACGATTCTGTGCAAATGTAGTGCAGCAAACCAAAAAACGTTTGTGAAGTTGTACAATTAGAAGAAAACCTTACATAAAAGCACAGATGACATACATGTGCACTTCAAAGATTTTCTCCTGCCTGACTTTACAGCCGCTGCTATTATCCCTCATGTGGGTCATCATGTCCACACATTAGTATTGATTCTATCAGAGTCTGAACACGACTTCTACCACAGTTGCTACTGTCAGACAGGCGAAGACAGACTGGCTGTTATTGATCACCTGTAAAGACGATTACATGTGTTATGATTCTCAACTAAACTGCATTAGATGGAAGAGACAAACCGAATGAGAAAAGAATAGGAAGATACAGTATATATACAAAAAAACAGACAAGAAACAACAGAAACACAAAAAGAAAGAAAAAAAGAGAAACGTGATGCCTAAAGAGGCAGTGAAGGGAGCCAGAGACAGAAGGAAACAGTAGGACTCACTTTTGTTATAGCAGGTGGTAAGCACAGCCTTATCTGCAGGACTGGTGCCAATGTGCCATATCTCCCCAGCGTGGTGCAGAAGGACATTCTTATTAATGATGTTATTCTCATCATCAAAGTCAATGATGTGGATCTGAAAGAAAAGCAGAGACAGAGAGGAGAAATGTGTTGAGGATGAAGCTGGAGTTAAAACACTGCATGCACCTCCCTCCACACACACCAGCCGCAGTTCAAAGCTCCACTCACTCCTCTGATTCCCCTGAAAAAGAAGAAGGTTCCTCTTTTTTAATATGACAGTAAACGTAATTTCAAGGCAGGCATCTCTTTGGTTCTTTTTTTTTTCCCTGTCAACTTCATACGGCTGAAGACTTTTCATCTTGATTTGGCCTTTAAAGCGACGATTAAGACACTTTTGGAAGTCACGTTGGATTCATGGGAGTTCTGCATATGACATGCTAGAGGAGTTAAAGGAAAACGTACAACAAAAAAGGAAATCAATAAAAGCTCATTCCATCTTTTTCTTTGTTTTTTTTTTTTAGACAAATGGCCCTGCTAAAAGGGGCTAGTGATGAGGTGCATTATCCAAGGGGGCTTTTCTGTGAAAGGGCTTTAATTATGTACTTTTTTAAAAAGACATTTCTTCTAAGCAAACCTTTGGCAGCAGATGATAATTTAGCCACAGCTAAGTGTACTCCAATTTCACATGTCTAATTTTGATCTGCATATTGTGTAACTTATCAGTTAAATACAATATGGCACTCATGAGTAGGGCAGCAACAAGATAGAAAACATTTCCTTCCCGCAGTGTTAGAAGAATGTAACTTTGTCTGAGGACTAAATGGACCATTCAATGGCAAAAAACAAATAGCTACTGAAAATCCCAAATGGTGTATTCACTGTAGTGTTAACATGTGCTGTAGGTGGAAAAACCAACAATGATAGTGTAGAAAACTTGAGTTGCACCTTGTGCAAATACTATGCAAAGAGGGCCACTGTAGTTACTCTCAGTGGAGAACATGGTGTCGCTGATTGTCCATGATGAATTTCTTTGTGTTTCAAACTGGTAAATGTAATAAGGAGCCCCCACTGCTCTTTAATTCCAAGGGACTGATATCAAAACATGTCATTTGCTGTTGTTGTTTTATCGCTTAAAAAAAACAGGTTTTTTCGCATGTTTTAAAAAGGAACAGTTAAACCTTTTTGGCAAATACTCATACTAATACTTGCTTTCTTTCAAAGAGTGAGATGAGAAGATCGATACCATTCTCATGTCTGTGTGTGTAAGTTTGGAGCTAAAGCCCAGAGGCAATTAGCCTAGCACCTCTAAAGTTCACTAATTAAGACGTATCTCAACTCTTTTATCTGTACATAAAAACAGAAATGTAAAAACATAATTTGTAGTTTTAGGCGAAGTTCCGTACTATAACCATTTGGGAAACAGAAGCTGGGTGAAGTGACTTCCTGGAGTTTTGCCATCACAATGAGTTTGCCAGGTGTGGCACCTTTGTGCATACAGAGACATATACTATAAGGTTTAGAGGTGCTGGTGCTTTTTTTAAACTTTGGAGATAGCTAGGCTAGCTGTTTCCCTCTGCTCCCAGTCTTGCTAAGCTAGGCCAACCATTTCCTGGTTCTTGCTCCATACTTACTCACACACAAGAGTAGAGTATCGATCTCCTCATCTAACTCTTGAGAAAGAAAGCAAATAAGCGTATTTCCCTAACTGCTATTCTATTTCTTTAAAATACAGTTTAACAGATTTTTTCTTCAACCCAGCAGATCTCAAATCCTGCAGATTTGTGTATGAGGTTTGCATTATTTGAATATAATTCAGTGATCCTGTGGGGAAATTTTGACAAGGGTGGACTATGGAATCAGATTTGTGTCAAATATAATCAAACAAAACTAAAAAAGCATTCACTACCCACTGGCTAACTTTACTAGATTCCTACAAGATTAATAAAGTGTATTGATCATATATATTGTCTGTGCTGTACTAGACGTTTTGTTGTGTCTTTTTTTCATTTTTTTGTCTTAATCTTTATGATCAATGATGCAAAAGATGCATAGAACTCATTACCAGTTACACCTAAACTACTATATGCCATAAGGCACCAGAAATACCAGCAGGTTTCCTCAGCTGCACTTGAAAACACAATCAACAGCTGTCTCGACTTTACAGCACACAAGTTCAACAAACAAGCTAAACTTTTATCCATAAGAAGTTAATAGAAATTCCTCCTTACTGAGCTCTTTTCATTAGATGGAAATCTATTCTATGAGGGCCCTCGACTGAATGCAGTTCAGGGCCTACAATGCAGTAAAACAGTGAGGGTCTCAAGGTTTGATCAGACAATTAATGGCGGTTTCTCCCATAAGAGAGACACTTACAGCACCTTCGGGGACTGTTAATGGGGTTGCACTGGACAATAACTCCTGCTAGGCACTTCCACCCCCCCCTTCCCTGTACTACTTTTACAGGCTAAACAAGAGGATGAAAGGAGGGGGTGTGAGGAGGAGGAGAAGAGCATCGGAGCGGCAGCATCCTTCAGCCTCCTCAAAGTCAGCTAGGCGGCTATTAACCTTGGGTTGGACTGCATCGAGCAAAAAATTATTACGCAAAGTTATAATTTTATGGTGGTGGGGGAGCGGTACAAATAAATTCAGGCTGGCGGGACAGGGTAATTGGAGGGCCTAGTAATAGGGTCCCCCCGAATGAACCCAGGTGTGAGAGGAGAGAGAAGTTCCAGCCCTCCTCCCCCAGGTGATTTATCCCTCATTCTTCCAGGCCTGGGGAGTGACTCATAGCCTTCAGCCACTTGGGCACCCAGCCCAGCACTTTTAATTATGTGCCGATGGTGGGAGGAATTGAGGCAGGGAGGAGGAGAGGAGGAAGATTGGGAAGAGGGGTTAAGGGAGGGATAAAGCCAAGCTGGCTTGTGGACCGCACTTCAGGGGCCTCTCCGCTAAAGCTCTTTAGCCGCACAGATGACAGTAAGCAGGGCGGAGGAATAGCGAGTGGGTGAGAGGTGCCAAGCTCGGGCGCTTTATCTCGTTAGCAGCCTTAAATGCCATGCCGACGTGCCCTCCGATTTGTCATTCCAGCTATTGGTCTCTCAGGGATTTGAGAGGTGCTCTGCGAGTTAAGAGAGACATTTCCACCCTGCATTATGCTTAATGGGAGGTGGAGAGGCCAGCAGGCTTATGGATACAGCCGAAGCTATCAGGGCTGAAATGCCAATCGAAAAAACATTTTTCACATTGCAAGTTCAAACTTAGACGAACTGAGCTAACCAACGTTGGCCAGCAAACTTATGCAGAGTGGAAAAGACAATGAGCTTCATGAATAAAACGGACTGCACTGCACTAAGGAGTGAAATTAGTCTCAATATTATTTGTAAATGTATATTCCATGATTTGTAACTGAAAAACAAGATTTGTAACTGAAAAAAAAAAGATTTGAAAATATTTTACTTACAGACCTTTAACTTCAGCTTCTCAGATCTGATCCTTTTCGCTTTCAAAAAGCTTCCTGCGCATACAAATGTCTGGTGTTACGCACGGATCAGGTTACTTACGCTTTCGGGATTTTGAGACTATTTTAACGCTGGTCCCAGCTCCACAGATTCGTAAATGCATGCTGCATTTAAATGCTGGTGGAATACTGGGACATCTGGGCTTTCAGCGTATTCGTGTTTAATTTCAAAGTGGGAAAGACTTTTTTCTAAATAGACAGAATAGTTTGGCCCCCCTTGATTAGAGCACATGCATTTACCAACCACAGACTCTATACAGTAACCTATAAATGTAAATATATGGTTTAAATAAGCTACTGCTAGGTGGTAGAGTTGTTCTGCTGGGAAAACAGCCAGTCCAGGCAAAAAGCGGATGCCGGCTGAACCTACCCCTCACCACCGAGGGGCGACGCTACGGGAAACACAATTCTAACAGGAGGGAAACACATTTCGACGGGGGAACGGGCTTCCACACAACACCACTGTAGCGTCGTCCCTCGGTGACGGTTAGGGGTAGGTTCAGCCGGCATCCGCTTTTTGCCTGGACACCATTTTTATCAAAATGGTGCTTTCAATTTTGCGTTGGGCTGTGTATTCTACATATTTTCATGCTCTAGTACAATTAGTTGCGTTGTAGCCGTAGTCGTACAATGAGAGGATGTCATAGAGAGGGAGACGTGACTTTGTTTAAATATGGGGATAATGGCGCACATTTTCAGACAGTCTCTCCTGGAAGACATTCAAAGTGTTGCGGTCAGTTGTTCACATTAAAGCTGACGAAAATGAAAAAAAGAGAGCTGTTGAAACTGGCTCCTTTCTCACCTCTGCACAGCTGGCCAAGCATGGGGTGAAGCTGGTGTGAATGTCGGCTTGACGGTTTCGTAAAGTTACAAAAATTGTTGCATATAGACCCCCTAATCCGACTTTGGCAGGGTTGGGGGGGGGGGGGGGTAGCTTTTAGACCATCCGACAAGCAGTTCTGATGGAGTATTCTGACCCCTCTCGGGATGCACAAATCCAGTCGACCAGAGTTATCAGAGCCATTCCTGGGCCCTACTTTAATTACGCTAAGACAAACACAAGGTGGTAGGTCTTGGGCCCACAGACTGTCGGGGTATGTGTGGCAGCGCAAAGTACAAAAGGGCTTGGTGAAGGGGAATATAGATCGGAGGGTGTGGTGATTAATAAATATGGTCTCAGCCAGTGAAATCCCTGCTCTCATCACTCTTAAACAGCTGTTCCAATCACAGTGACGCATGACGACAGCAGCTCAACAAATGAAGAATCGTCTTCTCCAGGAAATCATGTTGTTGTCTGGATGGTGCAGAGCAGCAAGATGTGAACACACAGCAGCACAAATCTGCAGTCAAAGGCAGATGGTGTGTTTTTTTTAACAGTTAATTAGTACAATGATGATAGAAACAAATAATAAAAATGCCTTTGGTGAAGGAGTTTATAGGATGGCTTTTCATACAGTATAAAAGCAGCTGTGGATAAAAGCAGCTGTGGATAACAGATACTGTAAGAATCAATCATATTCATTTTTTGATAAAATCAGACTTTTAGATTTACCGGGGTTCCTACTTTCACCACATTAAACATTATTTTTCAATGACAATTTAAGCGCATCTAATGGGTCGGAGAGTGTTTAATTAGAATAGTTATTTACATTTTAAGCATTATTTATCACTGAGTATTTGCTAGTATTCAGTTTAGTCTTGTTGACAAAAATTACCAAAGTGGCAGCTGAGTGACGCTGAGCCAGGAACAAACGCAGTTCTGAGACGTCTATTCTCAGCTTAACATCCAAGATGCATTTTCAACCAAATTACCAACAACTTGCTTTCCGTTTGAATGAACTTCCCACCTGCTTGTGCCTCATTCTCACCTGGACTGTGCATTCCAATTTACAGTGCAATCTAAGACGACAAAAGATTTCAGCACGTCTCTCACTACTGTCGACCTTCATCTGAGACATCACAAAATTGCACAGTCTGCAATGGTCTTAAGGCAAACAGACCAATGAATAAATGAGCAATAAGCACCTTCATTACTACATAAATCTAATAATTGTACCAAGATTAGATTTATACTACTATTGAAGAATTTGCCTCTCTGGTTTTTGTTGTTTTTCAGCTCTATGGTCATGACAGAGTGGAGGAAAGTGTTAAGAGGACTATATTAAGCTACTGACAATGAGTAATAAGAAATCACACAGATCGACTAGGATGCATTGTCACCATTCTCAACAAGCTCTGTATTAGACTCGCTACACAAGACTTGGATTGAACTACGTCTGCATTCAGTGCCAGACCGTTTTCACACTGAAGTCTGCCAGAAAATAAGCTTGTTTTTTCAAGGCAGAAATCTCTCTCGCGCTCTCTGTGTCTCTCTCTCTGTCTCTCTCTCAGAGAGCTAATTATTTCTCCCCCCGTTTAGAGCCAACTGTTTCTGTCATCTGTCTCTGTAATGACCTCTGCAAGATGTGAATGCATGCACACACACAGACAAACAAACACACTCCCAGCACAAAACCTTCACTAACACTCAGACACACACAGGCTTTTGTAGAGAAACCATAGATAAAACAAAACATGGATACACATGCAACAATTCTGTCTATTATTTCAGATGGCAATAGCTTAAGTGCAGTTGATATACGGGGGCCAGACTGAGGCAGTCTCTCCTGAGCTATACTGGTGGTCCCAAATAGTGCTGAAACATAGTTGATAAATTGATTATGAATTGACACATCTCAGGCAATTCATTCACAAGAATGTTGATAATTGATTAATAATTACTTAGGGCTCAAACAATTAGTCAATTGACAGATGAATACCCAACTACGGTACTTTGATAATTATTTACAATTATTTTCAGTAGTTATTATTCAAGAAAAATAAAATAAACATTAACTGGTTCCAGCTTCTCAGAGAATCTCTTGGTGAGAATTTACTGCTTTCCTTGTCTTACATTATAGTAAAATGAAACTCTTTGGGCTCTAGGAAATCGTGACAATTATGATGGTTGACATTTTTCAGTGTTTTCTGATGTTTTATAGAGCAAACAATTAAGTAAGAAGATAACAGCATATTAATCTGAATATGAAAATAATTATAAGTTGCAGCCCTTTAATAGTCTACGTAACTTATCAAGCAAAAATGCCAAACATTCTCTGGTTCCAGGTCCCTGGTTCAAATGTGAGGATTTGTTTTTCTCTGGTTTAATACTGGTTTATATTAGTATAAATCAAATATATTTGGGTTTTGGACTGTTGTTTGGAGAGATTAAACAAAGTGAGGATGTAAACTTGGGCATTTTGAACTATATTCTGACATTTTGTAATAAACAATGAATTAATTTAGGGCTGCAACTAACAATTATTTTCATTATTAATTATTCAGCTGATTCTCTTTTCGAATTAATTGCTTGGTCTATAAAATGTCAGAAAATAGCAGAAAAATAAAATGCCCATCACAACTTCCCAAATTCCAAGGTTACGTCTTTTCATCCTGCTTGTTTAGTTCAAGTAATATATTCAATTAACAATAATGTAAAGCAGAAAATCCTCAAATACAAAAGAGACTGGCAGCAGCAAATATTTAGCATTTTTTTAAACAATTAATTGATTATCAAAACTGTTGGAAATGATTTCTTTCTAATCATTTCTACTTTGTTTCAGCACTAAATTGACTCATCTAAATAAATATTGTGAAATGAATCAATAATCAAAATATCTAAATCTATTCCCAAGCCTTGAATCCAAAGCACACAAACACACACACACACACACACACACACACACACACACACACACACACACACACACACTCCACAATAGAACAAAACCCTCAGGCTAATCTCAGCTCAAACAAAAACACAAAATATGTATAATTTTCCTACCTAAAGAAAAGGAACTAAGCACAACCAAATAAGCATGCACTTAATGGCAACCTTGGCTAATGTTGCTTTAGGACTGGCAATTAAAAGTATGAATGCAAAAAGAAATTTAATAAGCTACAGATTACCAGCAATGCAAGGTTACAAAAATTGTCCATTTGTGAATACTACACTTGTCAGTTATGTGCTTTAGTTTTCTGATCTGTAGTTGTTCTTTTTAAATACTGTGTCAGATTTGTTCATTTATTTAATATTTGACATTTACTAGTCAATACAGATCCACATCTTCAGCCTTTTGTCTATCCATCTTTTTCACGTTGAGGTAACAAAAATAGGCCCTACTTTGCAATTACTTGAGTCCTTGAGGTCCTATGCTGATTTTTTTATGGACCTTAGATATGCAGTATGAGGGATTCCATGAAAAAGAAAGTATCCTTAAGGCAAAGGTGTGGACTGCCTTTTTTATACTCCCACACACACCCCGGGAAAACAAAAATGCCTTTACAGAATCCTGATCTTTTAAGCAGCTGTAACCACTTTTTGCAACACTAAACTCTAATGCATACGATTACAACAACACCCTAACAAATATAGCTCACCCTTTCTGCACACAAATCCTCATAAATTGCCTGACCAAAATCAGAACTATTAGAACTACTTGAGGTCTTAGATTTTAGGCAAAAAATAAGTGTTGAACCTCTCCAAACTTCCTCCAACTCAGTGATGATCATGTCATGCCAACTTCATGTCAACATGTTGACCCATGCTCTCTTCCGGAAACTTAAGAATCATCTTTGACTCTCATTTGAATTTTAAAACTGAAATGCCATGCAAGGTTATTTGGTCATGCTTTTAACATTTAAAAGATAATTCAAAAAAAGGTCTGTCTGCCTCTGACCTTAGAGAAAGATATTCATGACTTTATTTCATCCTGTCTCAATTAGGCTACTCTAACTCCTCTGACTTTATGCTGCATGTTATACTACCATGAAAAAGAACTTCATCATCTGCAGTTGATTTAAAATGTTGCTTTACATTTCAAATGCAGCTTTTAATTTAACAGAACACATAACCCCTATTTTGGCCCACTGTTTTTTACTTCAGACCTTATAACCTTGGAAGCATTAGCTGAAAGCAAACTGAAAACTATAAGCAAACTCCATCCACTGAGGAAGACTGTGAGATGCAGCAGAAAGCTCCGGATAAGGAGTTAGTCTTGAGTTAATTAAGGCCGGAGCACCCAGTGATGTGAAGTGGTGCATCATGTAGCCTACCTCTCAAGAAGAAAGGGTCAGACAGTAGACAGCAGGATATTTGCACAAGGCTTTGTTTCTATTATTATCATCAACAGATAACATTTTTTTAAAATGCATGGGGACACAAACTACCACTATGAAATGATAGGGGGTGCCTGTTGCCTCCTGTTGTAGACAACTTCATTTCCATCCGGCTTTAAATGGTATGAGATGTCTGTCATGAACTGTTTTCCTTACCTGGTTGTCAAATTTCAGTGACTGTGTGCCCACAAGGAAACGAATGGCATCAGTTTCAGCTGTCTGGGCCGTAAGTGCTCGTGCCTTTAAAGTAAATACAAAGAACATGAGTATCCATTCACATAAACGCGTTTTCAGGAATAGAATATAATATGGAAAAATATAATTGATATAGCGATAGATTCCTCTATGCAGACTAACATAGTGATATAGACTAGAATAGTTAAGAGTTGCTAATAAGTCAAATAGAATAGAAGAGAGCTAGCTTTCACTCAGGTAAACAGTAATGAATGGTGTGACAGTGCTGCAGCAATGTGTACCTGAAATTCGAGACCATAGATGACAGGAGCGTCGTCCTCCATTTTTCAGTCTGTTGCCAGAGTTAGCGCTTTCAACTCTTTTTTTTTTTAAAAACGTCGTCTCAGGATGAAAACACTTAAAAATATTGTAACAGTCTGTTTTGTGCTGCACAGTAGCTGCACTTCCGCGATTTAAAAACTGGAAAAATGAAGCGTACGACTAAAATACGTAACGAAAGTCGTGCAACGTTGTATAGGCTTTTAAAAGAACGTAGACGAAGTCAAGAATATCAAACACCACGGCGGCATGAAATTTGTCTGCTCTGGAATACCGTACCTGTAGCTTTCAAGCGAAGTAGCGCATGCGCACCAGAGTTCTATCTGTCAGTCTCTGCAGTAAGGTAAGAAAACACAGTCGTATTTGTCTTTCAGTTTTTTATTTGTTTGTCTGTCATTGCGTAGTGATGTGGGTATGGTAGTATGTTCTGTGCGTTTTAAAGTGTGGGCAGCTGTTTGTGAAGCATGTGTTTGATATTTGCAACCAGCTGCTCAGCTAAGTTAGCTTACGATAGCCAACCGGCTAATGTAGCATTAGCGATATAGCCAGTACAAAACAGACAGCAATCCTCCGATATCTCGGGTAACGGCTCTTTCGTGACAGGACTTCAAGTATGAGTAATACAGCACGAGAAACGGACTCGTTCTTTGTAGCTGTAGTTCAATGCTGACGATAAGAGCTTGTAAAAAATAGCGTTTGCTTACAATAACAGGAAGTGACAAAGAAAGATGTTGTAATGTACAACTAAAATAATATTGCTCAGTCACTGTTGATATTACAATAAAAGTTGAATGTCATTTATTGTTGTTGCTGTGTTTAATTGTCAAGAGCAGAATGATGGATAGTGGGGAGGCTCCTGCTCAGCGGCCAGTCACCTTGGACATCACAGTGGAAGATGTAACCAAGGAAGCCGAAGCCCCTGACCCTCCAGAGACAACCACCAGCCAGACCCCTTCCAGAGACAACTTTGTTCCCCAGGAAGATAGCATCGATCTGGGCGGGGACTTTGCCACTCCAGAGGAGAACAGCAGTGCTACACCTTCAGAGAGTCTGATGGACAAGCTCAATGACCAGATGATGGAGAGTGTCATGATTTCTGACTCACCTAATAACAGTGAGGAGGACGATGTAGCTCCCATTGACTCCTTTCTGGATGGAGGAGAGGAGGAGGAGGAGGATGCACAAGAGATAAAGAATACAACTGAGATTAAAGTTTCAGTGGAGGAACAAGAGAAAGGTGGTTCTGAGGAGAAAGTAGACGAGGACACGAAGAAGCAAACAGACACACTAGAGCAAGTCACAGCCTGCGTTTCACCTCAAGGTGACATACAGAGCCCATCTGATCTTAAAAGTGAGGAACCAGCACCACAAGAAGCTACAGGGATGAGCCCAAAAGATGAACTTGTGCCGGTGTGCACCATATTCAGCACCCAGCCGAAGTCTCTGGTGCCTGACGGCTTCCAGCCCACCCTCATCAAGTCCCCCAGCTTTAGCATGGGGAGTGGTGGGGGAAGCGCTGAGGCAGTGACCCCCAGCAAGTTGACGGCTCCCTTTGTGTGCCAGCCCAGCCCCAGCCTCAGTAAGTTCTTCACTGACAATGGACAGACCAATCCGGCCTCTGACTTCTTTGATTCCTTTACCGCCCCCTCCTCCTTCATCTCTGTTTCAAACCCAAATGCTGAGATTCCTCCTGGCCCCAGCCCAGCACCCATAGCCCCCACCCCTGAACGCCAGCTCTCTTCCACTTCCTCCTCCATCTCCACCCCTGGAGGACCTCTGGACTCTGGTGCTCCCACCCCTAGCTCAGTCTTTGGCCCTGTCCCTACCGAATCCACCGCCAAGCCCCAACCTCCTCCACCCCAAGCAGTTCCAGCTCCAACTCAAGCCCCTGCCCCAGCCTCTCAGCCACCCCAGCCCTTCAACCAGCTCCAGGCTGTGTTCTTGGGCAGTGATGACCCGTTTGCGACAGCGCTGAGCCTGAGTGAGGTGGACAGGCGCCATGATGCCTGGCTGCCATCTGAGGAGACCAGGAAGGTGTTGATCTCTGTGGCCACCCAGCAGTACAGCCCATCCTATGTAGAGACCAACAGACTCACCATGCCTGGACTCAAGTTTGACAACCTGCAGGTAGGACAAGCACTTAGGCAGTCAAATGCTTATTACATAACAAGTGTCTTTAGAAAGCCTTCTCCTTTTACAGTATGTCATTCAAAATAGCAAAAGATGTTGGAGATGCATGCACTACATTACACTTGAAGTTCACTTTACTCATCATTGGTAGTACTACTCAGCCTGTGAACAGTTGTATAAATTCCTCTGTGACTCTGGAGAGAGGTCTTCAAAAAATAAACGTCGGACAAAATAACCCTGATGATGATGTCATCTGATGATGACATGATGTCATTTTGACCATTACTTTTAAAAATCTGTCTTTTGCAAGGCTCCCGGCTTTGCTTGATTAAACGACTATATCAAAGATGATCAAAGTTATAGCCGATTAATTTTTGACAATCGGCTTATCAATTAATCGATTACAGCTCTAGTGATATTAGGTTTGGTCACAACACACCCAAGGTAACAACCTTCACGCTAAGGATGGAAACGCTAACAAAGCACTTTTTTGTGCCGATTTTTTGCATTGCTTTAAAAAATATTGCAGTAATACTTAAAAAACATTCTGTCTTCACATGTTGGCTGACCCATTATGGCAAGATATAACAAATTTACAAATTTTAACATACTACAATGTTCTTTATTCTGTCACAGAATGACAGTGGTTTCAGTCAGACCTTTCTCCTGCTCTGGCACAATACAGTGTCTGGAGACGGTTGTCACTTGTCTATAAGCACAGATACACGCGCCTTTCCTTGCTCCTGGGTCACCATATGATTTTTTTTTTCTCATAAACACCCACTGAGCTCCTTCGACCGCAACATTTATCAGTAATAACAATCCTGATGAAACATCAATTTACTTATTTATTCAATTGAATCTTATGGTGTGCGTCCCCCTCCTAGCTCAGATTGTGTTCATTATCCCCTCAGAATGTGTTTGAATGCCTGCTTGAATAAATGAATAAAAATCAAGGATTTTTTTCCCGTCATCTTGGTGTTTTTGCCCTCTAAGAGCCAGTTTTCAGCAAACAAATTAAATCCACTCTAAAGCTGGATTAAAGATAGCATTTTCGGCAATCTGTTTTTTGTTCCGTCCCTATTTGGGCTGGATATTGTTTTATTGATTGTAATTCTGTCCAAATGTAGGGATGTCCAGATCAAGGTTTTTTGCCCCCAGTCCACTTCATTTAAAGGGTAATTCTGCTATTTTTAAACCTGGACCTTATTTTTACATATTTTTGGGTCTAAATGACTAATAGTTAGCATTAGTTTTGGAATTACTCCAGTAGATCGCCTCCGTCGGCATCCACAAACGGGCTGCAATGGCTGCAACATAATCCTTTGCAATTGCGCCCATGAAAAGTCTGCCCATTAAAAGTGCTTGTTTTTGCCGCTGACAGGCTCAGATTGTTACTCTAAGTGTCTGACAACATTGTGGAAAGGATCCCCACAGAGATAGACCTTTTTGTTAAAGAGTAAGATCCTTTGTGTTTAACCAGAAACAGAAGTCTCACTCAAGGAAATGTCTCGCTCTGAAATCTCGCGAGAGATTGAGTAGTTGCAGGAAGATGACGGTGTTTGTAATTTGTAAAAATAGGGCCCAGGTTTAAAAATACCAGAATTACCCTTTAATGTAGTCGTAACTACCACTAACAAGTCCTGAAGTCTAATTCCTGTAGTTAGTACACAAGTTCTGAGTGTAAATACCAGCATGACAGCTCTCAGGTCTCTTGCTTGTATAGTTCTGTTTTGTTCTTGTGCATGATGTGTGAAATGTATGTGTGTTTTTTGCTACAGGGCGATGCTGTAAAAGACCTAATGCTTCGTTTCCTGGGAGAACAGGCAGCAATGAAGCGTCAGGTCCTCACCGCCAACTCTGTGGAACAGTCCTTCACAGGCCTCAAACAGCTAATCGTAAGTCACTCACTTCATTTTGTGTATGACTAATTTGTTCATGTTCACTCCTGAGGTTCAGAACATCATTCTCTGTGCAATACCAGTCGGACATATATAAAAAAGGACAAAAAAGACTTAAGCATCTTTACTGTTCTAGTATAGTCATCATTATTTTAGCTCTTTTTGCTCATTTATTCTGTCTGTGCATGATATGCATGCAGTTGGAAAAACCTCTCAGCTTGACAGTTCATTCTCGACCCTGGAAACGGATGACTAAACAATCTCCCCTCAAGGTCCACTTTCGCACTTGCGCCTGAGCTTTGAACTTTATTACACGGTCTTCATCAGCAGATGAGTTTTGCTTAGTTGTCATGTTCAATGTTGGCATTATTTTCAACATCTACAGTTCCATGGCAACTGAGCTATCTTCAACTCCCGATGAAGACTGTGTAATATTGTTGAAAAGTCTAGAACAGGTGAGTAAGTGAACCTTAAGTGGACAACAGCTTCTTAGCATGTTTAAGTCAAATCGTATGTTAATAGGAGATTTCATACGACATGCAACTTGGTGTTATTTACATAAAACAATAAGGGGGAAAACAAGATCCAGTCAAGTGTGTCTTGGGGTGGTCCATCCACAGCCAACCTGCAGCACACATCTAGGTGGACATCTTTGAGTCTGTTCCTGAGTTACTTTCCGAGTCTAAAGATGTTAAAATAGCCTGTTATAGTCCGTCACCTCTCTCTTTCCTCCTCTGTCCTAGGCCTTTTATTGCAGAAGGCCGTTATCTTCTTCATTTTAATTCTGGAAATGAAATTGCATTATTTTAGACATCAGTGACAAACAGCTGTGTTTATTTCTAGGGCTGGTTATTGTTTGAAATGTATCGCCATGGCTTTATTACATTTTGGATTCGTTAAACAGATGATACGGGAATTTTCTGCTTTCTAAAATGATCTGTCAAGTACCGGCGATCAGAAAGTAGGCTACTGAAGTTTAATATCCAGTCCTATTTACTTCTGTAACTTAAGCTAACCTAACCTTCATTACAAACACAAATTTGTTTGCCTCACAAACAATGGCAATTCATTGCTTACCTTGATCTTGCACAAACTGTGAATGTGCAGTTGCTGATAAAAGGCACAATAGTTTTGACGTAAAAAAAATAATAAAGCCTTCGCGTTTTTGTCAGAATTTTCAACAAAGCGGGAGGCCAATAATACAAAGGCCTTTGAGTTAGATAGGCAGGGAAAACCCTATATTTTTGAACTAGGGACTTCAGTATTTGGGTCAAGTAGTTTGTGAAAAGTGTGTCAATGTGTCAGATACATATTTAATCAACATTTAGGTAAATATAAGTATCGGATCTGACTCAATATCGGCAGATACCCAATATTAAAGGACTTGGATCGATACCGAAGACAAAAAAAAACCTTGATCTGGGCATCCCAAATAATAATGCTGAGTATTGTTTTTAAAGGTTAGATAAGAAAAGGCGGAAACTGCAAGCACATAGGACGATGAAATAAAGAAGGTGTTATATATCGAGTGAAGTCTTGTGGCAGGATACTCAACAACTCAAAGTGTAACAGCTTAAAGCAGCTTCTCCAGCTTCTGACTCAGTGACTTTTGATTATGTGCAGTGCAGCAGGTGCTTTGTGGCAACATTACCCCACTTTCTGGAGGTAAATAACAAAACCACTGGTAGGTTACCACAGCATAACATCCTGTGGTTTCTGCAGCTTGTCTGACCTTTTGATAGTCAGCCTGTACAGTCAGTGATTCTACTGAAAGTGCTGGGTGGTCAGGCCTCAGCTGACTGAAAACAGTGAATCTTTCGTCTCTTCATATTAGGTTCCTCTGCCAAGCATAAAAATGCTTCTTTCTTTGTGACCGTGCGGGCTCAGCTTATTCCTTTCCTGCTGCCATCTATTTATCTATCTCTCCCGGCCTCGTGTGTTCCCTCCATCATAATTTCTGACCCACAGATGACCCTGAGAGACAGTTGTTATTTAAAACATATGCACAGCAGCAGCAGACAGTTAGATGGAGAGAGGGGAACGAGGAGAGGAGGAGGAGGAGGAGGAGGAGGAGGAGGGGAGGGGTGGAGTGGCGAGATGGAGAGGTGGAGATCCACTCGGCTCACAAGTTCTTTTCTCCTGCTGTGCCCATGTATTATGCATGGGACTGCTGTGCATATTTTTAAGGGCCTTCTGTACTCGGTGTGTGTATATATGTGTATGTATATATATGTGTGTGTATATATATATATATATATATATATATATATATATATATACAAGGTGGTACTTTCAGCTTGCAGTCAACTGCACTATATAATGTAGGTGAGTAATGTGTAAGAGAATCATATGCTGTCTACCAATTGGTGTGGGTGGCTCCCTGGAGCAAGAGGCAAAAGAAAGGAGAGAGACAGTGAGCCAGAAAGGTAACGTAGGCCTACAGGAGAGATGCCAAGGAATGACAAGCAACGAAAGAAAGAGAAAGCAGTGTTATGTGTGAGATATATGGAGGCAGAAGAGGGCTTCACCTAGCCCTAAGTGTGCAACACACACACACGCACGCACGCACACACACACACACACACACACTCAAGTTTTACCTCGGAATGTGGAGAGCTACTGTGGGTTTGAATCTCTAGATTTCTTGATCATCATCTTGATTATTCGTAGTGAATATATGTGAATATAATGAACATCAGTGTCAGCGTCTTCTCCATCACTAGATAACATAAAAATCAGCCCCTGTTCAAAAATATTCAAATTAAATTTCGTGGAATTAAGAGTTATTTCTAGTAAGTTATTATTATTATTATTATTATTATTATTGTTTGTTCAGACATTTAGTAAGGGCACAAAATTAATGACTGACAAAGGATTCTGTGTCAGTGGACATCCATATGCTTCTCATCTTACTCTACCTCAGTGATTCCGTAAGTACGGAGTCCTGAGTTTTAGTTTAGGATGCAGATCTATGGCCATCAATGAACTTGTGATGCTGTACCATTTCCATGTTGGGACGAAGTCTTTTGACATTTGCTCAAGGGTTCTCTGCTTGCCAACAACAACAAGCAGCTGTGTGGTTGTGTTTCTGATATACTTGTTTGAAACAGCTTGTATACCATATAGATCTTGCCATGGTCTATTGTACCATCAACCTGCATAAGCAGAAGGTCCTTATATTCCTCTCTCCTTGCTCTAACACACCAGCCAAAATGTTCATGTTTTTTTACCTGTTTACATCTCTCTTTTTTTTGCCTTGAACACATGCAAGGCAACTGCAGGCAATTACAGTGGCTTGAAGTAAAACTAAAACAGGATGTTTTCTGCACTGATGCAGATTCATTCAAGGGAGGCATCTAAGAATAAATGTTTTTCCCAACTCCTAGGAGCTACTGAAAAAAAGATATGTTTGTCATAAATATATCAAAATTTGTTTGTGACTGCCTTTTTCTTTACTGGCAATTTTTAGCCATGCTTGTGGTGTGGCTCCAGGGATGGTAATGTCAGTTGGTTGGTCCGCCACTTTGTAGGACTGAACGATATGCAAAACAAGCATATTGTGATTATTTTGACAGATACTGCAATTGTCACGATTTTAGTGGGAATGGTAATTTTTACATTTCATTTTCACTAAAAAAAATATGATTTTTTCTGGGGTCTGTACCAAACAGGCATGTTCTCTTACGTCAGGAGAATATGATTTGTAGGCCGGGGCATCTCTGTAGCACCACAATGCTTCAATTATAATGGTATGTTGTGACACATTTTACCTTTATCAAAAAATTGCAGCTCCTGCGATTTAGATATTGCACTTGGCCATACAGCTATTTTGAAAATATTGCGATTTAATTGTTCAGCCTTTGGTCCAGAATTAAATATCTCAACAACTGTTGTCATTGATTGCCATTGAATTTGGTACAGATATTCATGTTCCCCAGAGGATGAATCCTAAAGACTTTTCCTTAATCTTTCCTCTATCGCCACCAGCAGGTCTGAATATTAATTTATCCTGAAAAATATCTCAACATCAACTGGATGGATTGGCACAAAATTTGAACAGACATTCATGGTTCCCAGACGACACATTCTAATGACTCTGGTGGCCACCATGAGGTTGACATTTGTGGCTTTCAGTGAATGTCTCAACAACTATTGGATGGATTGCCATGGAATTTGGTTCAGACATTCATGTGTACCTCAGGATGAATTATAATAACTTTGGTGATCCTTTAAGTTTTCATCTAGTGCCACCATCAGGTCAAAATTTTAATTTGTCCATTACTTTGGTTTATGACCAGCCTCAGCTGTACTTTGTGTTTACTGCTAATTACAACATGATGTGTGGTGTGTGGTGTATATGGTGTACATAATAAACAATACCTGCTAAACATCAGCATGTTAGCATTGTCATTGTTAGCATGCCAACTTTAGCATTTAGCTCAAAGCACAGCTGTGCCTAAGTACAGCCTCACAGAGCTGCTAGCTTGGCTGTAGACTTTTAGCCTTATTCACTTATATCCAAGTCCTCAGAAGTACCTGATTATTGCTAAATGTACCAAAATTACATGTCATGTCACATAGATACAAAGGACAAAAGTTTTCTTTTTCTATTTTCACATTCACATCAGTGATGCCCATAGTCTTATGTTTCACTCCTAATAGCATTACAAATGTCTGGAAAGGCTTAGATTTTGCCTTTGATGAATATTTAGCCATCATGACATATTCCACTTCATGCCTCGTATTGCAAATTAGCACATGATTTCATCAGGCCCTCGCCACAGAGGCATCACCAAAGATTTTTTCAAAACTAGGAATCCCGTATAATTTGATACTTGTGATGCTTGAAAAGAAAATTCTCTTTTCACTTGCCTCTTTTTCACTTGGACTCCCAAGGTGAGTCAGCTACAGAGCAGCTATCTTGCTGTTTGAGATTCAGTGTCTTGTTCAACAGCACTTCAATAAGGCTGATGATTGCCGACACAGAGACTTGAACCCAGGGCCTCCAGCTGAAGGACAACATCTTTACTCACTGCATCACCCAGTGATGAGCCAACAAATCCTGCTCCCTAATAAGGAGCTCGGTTTGGTCTTGATCAGAGCAGCCCCCGTGTGACGGCTTTACTGACATAATAATCATTGACTGAGTCACTCTCAATGATGAATGGATCAGACACCATCTGCCTTCTCCATCTACTAGCATCTACTTGCATTCAAATGATTTACTTACCAATAAATTATGAAATTTCCAAACTTCTAAGATCAAACAAACTCTTAGATCAAAGCTGTCGTAGGTGATGTAGCTCGCTAAGCTGGGAGGGGAGGTTGAAATTTCATGCAGAACATACACACACAGGGAAGTGGAAATGTCAGTGAGCATGTGGCCATTAAAAGTGTAGCCTGGTGCAGCTCGATGTTTGTCAAGCCATCTGATCAATCACATAGAATCTTGGACAGCTGATCCTTTACTTGACACGTGAGCATGTGTGTGTCATCCTTTCCTGTGTGTGACTGTATTCAGAGGTATCAAGTACTGTACATGTATGTGTTTACACGCTTTAAACACATGTTATGCTATTCTATATATGTTGTCAGCTGTGATCAAGGTAGTAGTCAATTCATAAAGCTTTATTCTGCTGTGTGGCATCAGTCTCAGTGTGTGTGTGTTGGAGAGCTCTGCTATGAGCTGGCAGAATGAGTCATGCTGCAGAGCCAGTGTGACTGCACCCACTGCCACCGCACACTCCCTCTGTTCATACATACACACACACACACACACACGTGCACTGAATACACTCACAACACACAAGAGTGTTAAGATGAAAAGTCTGCATTTCCTCTCTCTCTTTGTTTCTTTCTATGTGTCTCTCCCCTCATCTACTGAATATGGACATCACTCTCTGTAGGAGAGCTGCCATTACACACAAAGAAACACACTCACTACTTCTTTCTGATGAATCTTCAAGTAGATTAAGACCTCACATGCTTTTGTCAGACATGCTGTAGCACTGCAATATGCTGCTGAGAAGGATCTGTAGAATTGTCCTCACTACTTTCTTGGGAGAGTAGTTGGACAGCACAGCACTGTGACTTCTGCTTTCACATCATTTTAAGGCTCTGTATGAGTCATTATACATGTGAAACAACTAGGGTTGCAACTAAGGATTATTTTTATTATCTGTTATTCCCTCAATTATTGTTATATTATTTGTTTGGGCTTTAAAATGTAAAAAATAAATGTGAAAAATGCCCATCAGAATTTCTCAGAGCCCAAGGTAGCATCTTGAAATTGCTTGTTTTGTCTGACCAACCATCAAAAAACTCAAAGATATTCAATTTACAATGATATAGAATAGAGAAGGGCAGTAAAATCTTTCTCGCTAGAACCAGATAATGTTTGGTATTTTTGCTTGATAAATGACTTAAATGATTAATCAATATCATAATTGTTGTCAATACATTTTCTGTTGATCAACAAATAGATGAATCGACTATCATTTCAGAAGTAAATATAACTGTTGAATTACAATTGTTCACAGAATAAGGGAGGGGAGCTGTTAAATGCAGAAAAGTGAGAACATTGCATATGCTAAATATGTGCAAAAATACAGGTACTCAATGGTATGAAGAACACATAGAAAGGCTTGGATCGGCAGCCACTCTGGATAGCACTGTGTGTCAAGTTTGGTGTTCTTCCTCAAGCAGCATCAAGAGGTTTATGCTCACGAGTCTAGAAACATTACAATTAAAACAGTTATAATATAGACATTTTCTCCTGACTCTCATCTACCTCCAATCCTCGTTTTTCCTGATCCCATCCAGATCCCATTCTGGTCTGGACGAAAATGTTACAGCGTTCCTGGCCCACATATCCTACCATGATTCTCAGTGTGATTTTGCACATTTTTGATTTTTGCATTTTATAATTCAGTTGATGTCCTCTTTGTCAACTAGGTAAGCTAAATGTGGCCATATTTCACTCCTGGCCCAGTTTACATGGACTGGGTGGACTGGTTCAAATTTGAGTTTTCAGCTGTTAAATTACTCTTTGTAAAGATAACTCAGGTTTCTTAGAACGTATTTTGTAGTTTTGTCCATCTGGAAACATGGCCATATTGCTATAACAAAGTCTAACAGGGCAAAAAACACGAGCAGTCAAACAATCAGGCTGGTTGTAAACAATCCCCCAGGTTAGCCAAACTTATTTGGGAGAGAAAACAAAAGCAAACAGTAAAATTATTGTCTTTGTTGGAGAAAGTATGTGAACCTCTAGGGTTATCAGTTCATTTAAAGGGGTAATTGGAGTCAGGTGTTTCAATCAATAGGATGACAATCAGGTGTGAGTTTAGCGGTCCTTGCCCTATTGAAAGAATATAAACATGGGTCTTTACTATTAAAGTCTGGTCTTCGCTACACAGGTTTGTGGAAGTGTGCCATGCCTCGACCAAAGGAGATTTCTGCAGAGCTCGGACAAAAAGTTGTTGATGGTCTCCAGGCTGGAAAAAGTTACAAAACCATTTCTAAAGAGTTTGGCCTCCACCAATACACTGTCAGGCAGATATTGTACAAATGGCCTAAATTCAACACCGTTGCTACTCTCCCCAGGAGTGGTCGTCCAACAAAAATCACTCCAAGAGCAAGGTGTGTAATACTCCAGGAGTTCATAAAGAACCCCAAGGTAACATCTAAGGATCTGCAGGCCTCTCTTGCATTGGCTAATGTCAATGTTCAGGAGTCCACCATCAGACAAACACTGAACAAGAATGGTGTGCATGGCAGGATAGCTGCCGCTACTCTCCAAGAAGAACATTGCTACCCATCTAAAGTTTGCTAAAGGCCACATGGAAGAACCAGAAGGCTATTGGAAGAATGTTCTGTGGGTGGATGAGTCCAAAATAGAGCTTTGAGGTTTAAAGTGTTGTGTTTGGCGAAGCACCACATTATGAGCGATTGAGAGTATGACGTTAGTATAAACAAGCAAAACTTGGCCATAACTACAAAAATAGGTGGTAATAAACCGGAATGTATCGGAATTTAATCTTTATTGTTTTCCTTTGCAATGTCAGGGGACTATTCGTTTTGGAAAATGATGGTTATTGAGGTTGAATGTTATACGAGTTTGGTTGGCTGTCCTGGCCTCCCCTCTACTTCTCCCTTTGTCTTCCCAGTGACCTCTGTGGTGTGGTCAGCAGTGGGCTAGTCTCTGGCTCAGCACCACCCAGGGCTGGCCTCATCTGTCTCTCTCATTAGCAATCACCCCCCTTCTCTCCTCCTCTCCCCCTCTTTCCCTCCTTCTCCTTCATCTCTGTCTCTTTCTCCCCTCCCTCTGTACTATACACTGGAGACTCTAACCTCTCTTTCCTCCCACAGTGTGATGCCGTCTGGGCCAGGGGCCAGCGCGCATGTGTGTGTGTGTGACTGTGTGTGTGTGTGTGACTGTGTGTGTGTGTGTGTGACTGCAAGAGAGAGAGAGAGACCCACCTTGGCTGGGTCAGACAGACACACCCCCATAATCACTGCAACGACCCAGCTGCTGCATCGCACTTTGATATCATTCCTGTAACCTTTACTTGTCATTATCCTAACCTTTTTACATAGCTGTCATTTCCGCCACCAGTTACACTTGCAAGCCAGGGTCTGGGTAATGCCCTGTCAGCTTTTGTAGTGCTGAAGGGCATGTTTAAACCTTAGTGGTAGTTGTTTTCACCTTGCTCTGTTTATGTTGGCTGCAGCCATATGCTCAGACCTATTGTAAAAGTACAGATGGAGTTTAACCTGTTGGTCTGCCAGTATAAAGGATAATTCCAGTTTATTACAACATGGGTCTTGTTTTTGTACTTTTTGCCATCATTCCTATTGGTAATCATAACAATGCACAAGTTATCGCAGAGATCTGGAGAGACACTGAGATCTAAAAGTGGCTGATGGTATGCCACTCTTGTTTTAGGGGTATATGCCGATTCTTAGTGATATGCCACTGTTGACTACTGGTATGCCGCTACAGTTCTACTGGATTTTTGCTTGGGTTCCATAGGCACATAAGCACTCCCCAATATGACAATTTTTACTGAAACACGCCACTGCTGTCTGTTGGTATGCAGAGGCTGTGTGCCAGATAAAAACAGCGTGCCAATCCTGTTCAACAGGTGCCACTTTTCACCAGTAGGTACCGTGTTAAACTGGTAGGTGCTTTTTAGCCATACTGTCGGTCTGTCCACCACTTTGGTCCAAACTGAAATATCTCAGCATCAGCACTATTGGATGGATTGCCATGAAATTCTGTGGTGATTTTCTGAATCTTCAGAAATGGATTACCATGCAGTTTCGTACAGATATCCATGCTGCCCAGAGGATGAATAATAACTTTGGTGATCCTCTGACTTTTCATCGAGTGTCACCAGCAGGTCAAACTTTTAATTATCAAGTGAAATGTCTCAACAAGTACCAGACGGATTCGCGCACAAAAAAAAAGTTTGTACAGACGTTGTTCCCAGGTGATGAATTCAAATGACTCCTCTAGTGCCATCATGAGGCTGACATTTGTGATTTTGTTTGTCTCAACTATTGGATATGGATTGCCATGACATTTGTTGCAGAAATTCATGTCCCCCTCAGGGTGAATTGTAATAACTTTGGTGATCCCTGAACTTTTCATTTAGTGCCATCATCTGGTAAAATTTTCAGTTTGTCCTATATTTTAGTTTATGACTGAATACCTGCAAAACTAACAACATTCCCATCATCATCAGCTGTATTCTGTGTTGAGTGCTAATCACCCATTGCCCCTCTTTATATCCAGGTTTTCCATGCCACCATTGGTTGTGACTGTTCTGAACAAGTGTAAACATTTTTGCCTTCAGATGTGTTGGGAACTTCGGACAACACATCTTAATCGTCTGACAGCTCATGCTTCTTCCCCATTGGACTATGTTGTAGTGATGTCACTGTCTTCCCAGATCTCAGCAATTACTTTTGTAAGTACAATGTTAGCAAAACATAGAAATGATGGCCAATCAGTAACCTTAACAAATCGGTCAGTGTCAACTTCAGGTCTTGCAGTATTGGGGAAACTTACTGTCTGTGCTGTACTTTGGGAGTTGTTGGATGTGAATCAGGCCTGAGACAAAACTTCTCTTGAACACAATCTTCAGCAGCTCTCTCAGAGGAAAAGGGAAGTGGGACATGCTGTTATTGTTGACAACCAAACCATCAAAAGCTATCCAGTAGCCCACTAGTCAGTCCAACTACTCATTACCCAGAGGAGGATCACTTGGAAGATGTGTTGAACCATCTTAGGGAGTATTATGTGGAGTTTTCTTACAAGCCATGAGCTAGTACGGTGTCTTCACATAATATATTATGCCACTTTGTGTCTTGACGTCTCTCAGTGATACTGTTTGAAGAGTCCAGCGATTGCCTGTGGGAGACAAAATGGCTGCTGTGTAAAGTTCATATCAGTACAGTAGCCAAGGAGGCCGTCTTTCAGCTTGAGGGCAGTATTCTGTCCCCTGGTTCAAGTGTCTGTTGACCAGCTACAGAGGCATCAAAGTAAAGTTTGCCTCCATTGCAATGACAGGCATGCACTTTTAGCATATTACAATTTTTTTCCCCACACCCTCTGTGTAATCCAAAATGCAAGGGCTTGATTTAAGTAGCATGGGAGTTCCCTGTGTCAACCAAAGCTGGTATGAGGAAGCCTTTTTAAGTCTGATGCGTCTGGAGGCTTCAGCTCTTGTGAGAGAACAAGTGGGCGTTTGTTTGTTCATCAAGCTTTATTATGCAGGGTTTTTTATGCCTCAGCGCTGGCAATAGCCGTGGTCGGAGGCATTATGTTTTTGGGTTGTCCATCCGTACCTCCATACGTCTGTCCCATTCTCGTGAACGCGATATCTCAGGAACACCTTGAGGGAATTTCTACAAATTTGGCACAAACATCCACATGGACTCAAGGATAAACTGATTAGAATTTGGTGGTCAAAGGTCAAGGTAACTGTGACCTCACATTCGTCCCATTCTCATGAATGCAAGATCTCAGGAACGACTGGAAAGAATTGCTTCAAATTTGGCACAAACATCCACTTCGACACAAGGATGAACTGATTAGAATTTGGTTGTCAAAGGTCAAGGTCACTGTGACCTCACAAAACACGTTTTTGGCCATAACTCAAGAATTGATGACCATATTTCACTGTTGGTCAAACAATGAATTGGTGACACTTTTGACTCAAAGGTCAAGGTCACTGTGACCTCAAAATGACCTTGACAAACACATTTTTTTGGCTATTATTCAACACCATCACTCAGGAACAGAAGGGGAGATTGTGACCATATTTCACAGTTGGTCGGACACTAAATAGGTGACACTTTTGACTCAAAGGTCAAAGGTCATGGTGACCTCAAAATGAGTTTTTAGCCATAATTTAAAAATGAATTGGGTGATTACAGATTTCACACATGTTGACTGGGATGACACAATGAGTAAAGAATAACTAGCACAGTATGGGCTTTCCTCCATCTCGTCCATTCTGCCTTTCTGAATTCCTAGCATCATCGGAATCGCATGACTTCACATGCCTAGCTAATTGCGATCCTGTGAGTGAGTGAGTGAGTGAGTTTCACCTACAGCTCATAGAGAGGCTTTGCATCTAAAAATGCTAGGAGAAAACAAAAGCACCACATTTTGTGTAGCTATACTCTATAAGAATCCATCTTTACATAGTAATCGAGTACATGTGTACCTGTTTAGCCAATACCTCTATGATAATCCTTCATTAATCAGTACGAGAATGTATGTTCACAGGAATCATACATTACATATCATCAATATAGTGATAACTTCCATTTAGCCAAAAATACACTATATACCTTTTTATTCAATTCCTTCCAAGTATTCACTACATGTGAGTCTGGACAGACATGGATGCAACTTGACTGGTCAGTGGAGGCATAACCGCGGGGCGATAATTCTAGTTTGAACTCACCAAAGGAAATGTGCACTGAACTTACGATCTTCAACACATTTTAGAGGCCTCACCCTTTTTAAACTCGCAACAAGACTAATTATGTATATGTGTTTGTGTGTCTGAGAGAGAGGTAGAAGACATAATGTGTACACATTTTCATTGCTGTAATGCTGTATGTGCTTTAGGCACGTGCTCTCTTTAAATTTAAGATATATATAGTTGAATATCCATGATGGGTGACACTCGCTTACTTGTCCACTGTCCACATCTCGCTCATTTGTCAAAGTGAAGGTCTACAGTTTGCTTCTGTTGCCGAAGATTTTTAGCAGCCTCAGCTCTTGGTTTTGAGCACTTACCTTGGGAACCATCTTGAGTACCACACTGTCACTCTGTAGGGTCATATCTGACTTCTCCCCTATTACTTCTCTCCTCCTCTATTCCCAACACACAGTTCTGTCACCAAGCCTCTGCAGTCAATTCCTCATTTAATATCACTGGCAGTAAATCACCATGGTAATGCCTCCTCATTTGATTTGGGGGGGATCTGATTATGTCTTATGCGGATTCATTTGAGCTGAGCTAAATTATTAATCACCATCAGCCTATTGTTTTTCTATTTTTATGTCCTCCCAACGCCCTTTCTGCATTAATTGAAATCATTGAAACCTGGGGAGTGACAGCATGGTTTGTATGCATGATGGCATTCATGGCAAACTATCATAAAGCACTTTGTATGTTTTTAAATGAGAAACAAGTTCGCCTGAACTTTTTAGCCACGCAAGCAGCAAGGCTCTAGGGATGATAATGTCAGTCGGTCTGTCTGTCAGCCACTTTGGTCCAGACTGAAATATCTCAACAACTATTAGATGAATTCACATGAAATATGGTACAAATATCTATGGTGCCTAGAGGATGAATCCTAATGACTTTGGTGATCCCCTTACTTTGCCAGCTCCTCAAAGTTTTCTACCAGATGGATTGGCACCAACTTTTGTACAGACATTCATGGTTCCCAGACAATGTATCCTAATGACTTTGGTGATCCCCTGACTTTTCTTCTAGCACCTGTGAGGTTGACATTTGTTGTGAAAATTCTCGACAGATTTTGGATGGATTGGCGTGAAATTTGGTCCACACATTTTGAACAGTGGGACTGCTAACAAAACAAAGCTAATCTCGGCGGACCAAACAATGCATTTCCTGTAGGTGCTTTGGAGTGAAGTGAAACCAGGGACATTGTTACATGTCTTTTGTCTTTCATCAAAAGAAATGGTGTGTTTTCTCTAGTCACCACAATGACCCATGTGTTGAGCCAAGACACTGCTTGGTTTGAGGGAGGAGATTGTCACGAGGTGGCCCCAGTCAGCCCCAATACTAAGCAGGACAACAATTGCGTGGCTATCCCCTCTTGTGGAAATGCATGTGATCACAGACTGGTGCGGCACAGTGTGGCTAAAGCAGGCTACACCAGGTCTGTGGAAAAATGCTATTAGACGAAAGTTGACCCAGTGAAACTGAAAAGATAGAATATGAATTTCAGTCATTGTAATGTATGCTGACAGCTGGGGACAAGACTACATTCTAAATGTTAGATTAGCATGTTTAACGCAGTCTGCTCTGTGATTGTTCTTACACTTTTTTCATCAGTGGGGTCAGAGCTCAGGTTCAACCATTTGAGATGACAGTGGAGCAGAGACGTCCATCATTATCTCGCTCAGGGGCATTGACAATCGCTTACTAACTTCAATGGAGACTGACCCTGTGACCTTCTGGTCACAGAAGATTGGCTCTCAAAACACAAAGCCTGCCTGCTGTCTACTCGAATCACAGCTCCTGTATTACTGTATGCCTGTAATGTTGGGTTGGTGTGGTTCAAGACCTAAAATTATAGGCTGGTGTAAGATAATATCATACCATAAAGCTATGCGTAGCAGCGATTCTGCATCGTTACATAAGGCCTGAGCTGAAGTTCACTTTTCCAGCTTTGTTTTGGTTTTTTTTCACTTTGGCTCCTCGCGGTGCCTCTCCCTCAACACTCTTCTCCTCATCTCCTGCTCTTCACTCTGCTACCCACTGCTCCTTTTTTTCTTCTTCCAACTCTTTTGGCCCAGAGTTTCTGCTGCTTCTTTTTTTCTTCCATCCACTATCGCCAACTTTGACTTCTGCACTCTTTCACTACATGTGGGCCAGGTGTCTTCCATCCATATCCTGCTTATCCTCTGGTGAAACCCCTTATCCCTCTGTGCCCTGTCTCAACTCTGTGTGTGTTCATGTGTGTGTGTGGGAATGCAGCTACTGTACATGGCATTTCTCTTTTCCCCTCCTCACACCGTATCCCAATCTCAAGCAGACAACTAGAAACACATGCTCGCACACCTGTCTTCTTATGCCCTGTGGCAGGGCAGCGGTGTACTGTAGCATACTGTAGGATATGTGTGTGTGTGAGTGACTGCAGCTGCTTTTGGTCGTCCAGGCTGCCTCCTCGTTTTCAGCTTCATTTCCCCCCCTAATGAAGATTCAGAGGCAGCGCAGCTACTGGCACAGGGCAGGAGAGGAAATGGAAGGAGGGAGGGATGAGGAAGCAGCGATAGAGGAAGAAGAAATGACAGCGGTAAGAGAAGGGAGACAGAAATGAGAGTCAGAGGGAGGGGAGGGAGGAGACGGAGGGAGAGGAAAGAGGAGAGCAAGCGTCAAGATTGAGGGAGAAGAAAGTATTGGAGAATCCGGAGGAGGTGAGAGAGGCAGCAAGGCAGGCAAGAGAAAAAAGGGGGAGGAGAGGAAGAAGAAGGGAAGTAGAGAGGATGAATGGGGAAGAGAGGACAGCTACAGCAGAGAAAAGAGTGGGGAAAGGGCGATGAGTTTTGTGATAAAGATGACTAGAAAGAAAGTAGCCGCCTCTCTCCCTCTCTTCCTCTCTCTCCTAATTAGCTCCCTGGCTGTGATGAATGGCACAGCACTTAGGACCAATCGGCGAGCCGACCTTGTCATGTGTGTTGATGGGGTGGGGTGACTCTACACCCCCTCCCACCTCTGCCCCCCCTCTTACCTATTGTACCACCTCCTGTGGAAGCAGATGCTGCTAATATCTAGGTGTGTGTGTTTGTGCGCACACTCACTTGTGTTTGTGTGAGTGGGTGCTTTGTCCTCCAGCCTCAATGACTGGCTGTTCTACACATCGGTGCAAACACTTACACACACACACGCCTCATTTTGACTTTTGTTTTGCAGCATTAGATGTCACATTATCAGTTTGGAGTTGACACTATCATATAAGGTGAATAGTAAGACGATAGAACATCCCTTTCTTTTGCGTCTAAGCTGCCCTAAATGTTACCTCTTGTAAATTCAAGGCCTTAAAAAGGGGCTTGCCTTTGATTTTATTTTTACACTGTCTCTCAGAAGTCCTGCTGTTTTCTTATAGCACTATTTTTCCACTGAGAATTCTCCCGGTTCAAATATGTTCTGTGTTGCTGTTGGGGATTTGTGGTTTGAAATTTGATTTAATTTGACTTTAAAAAGCTCTGAAAAGGCATTACATTAAATTATATTTCAACTTGGGTTTATTACAATTTGGGTCTTATTTTTATAGATTCGGCCATCAATCTTATCTGTAATAATGAAACTGTACTCAGAAGAAAAAAACAAAGGCAAACACTAAAGCTATTGCTCAAACTGTGTGTTGTAAACCTCCATCAACCATCAGGACTACAGTTCCATCCATCAGGTTCAACTCTGACCAACTGTATATGCCGTAGTTGTACATACAGCAGTTGTGCACACAGCTTTCACGTGCAGTGAGGAATTATTTCCGATATTTCATGTGCGCTCACATTTGGGTTTTCCTCCAGAAAAAGTGGTTTAGATAGCTTGTCTAAACAGTTGGCATTTTTATAGCCTGTCTGATTGTCTGACCGGTCGTAAACAGGTTGTAGACAACTCAAAGACCACTTACTCGCTTGTTCCAGAGCTTTCGGCCATATCTCATGGTCTTCAACAGCAGATGAAGTTTGCTCAGTTGCCAGGGAGCTTTCCGTTATTCTGAGCACTTCTAGGATTTCTCGTCCATGTTGCCTTAAAAGTTGAGCGTGACACTTCATGACAACAGTTGATGAAGAGTCCTAGACTGTGTCTGAAATCACTCCTTCATTCACTGTTTCCTGTATACAGTAACAGACACTCAGTAGTTTGCTCTCTAGTGAGCAGTAAATTGAGATTTCAGACACTTATGAATCATCATCATTTTGCATCATCACTGACAGCTGTAGTGTCTCACAACAGTAATTTTCACATTTATAAAAAAAACATGCATTTCATTGTGGGCATTGTTATCAGAAAGTAGTGTCCATGCCATTGACACTACAAGGGCACTATAGAGCATACATTTCACATTCAGAATTGACACACTCAAATAAAATGGTGTGTAGTAAATAGTAGATTAGAAATAGTGAGAGAGGTGCTTAGAAATCTGCATTTCCATTGCAACTGGTGAAACTCTGTGTGATCTGGCCAAAAGCTCCAGAACAAGCGAGTAAGTGGACCTTGAGCTAAGATTGTTTTGAAACTGCTGTTTCCCAGGTCCAGAATGAACTGTCAAGCTCCGGTTGTAGACTGACTTTTGCCCTGTTGGACCTTGTTGTTCTGATTTTGTCATGTTCCCAGAACTCAGCAAATACTTTGGTGAATACAAGATTACCATAAGTGATAGAAATGATAGCCAAAGTTGTAATGAACAGGAATTAAACCTTGTTAGTGATGTGTCCTCTTGAGTGTGTTTGTGATTATGATAACTGGAACCACATTGATATGTTTCAGCCCCGTCAGTCGGTCATGGTGTGTGTTTCAGATCCAGTGTGTTGTGTCTTTTCTCCCCTGCAGAGCAGTAAGAACTGGCGGGCTGCGGTGGATCTGACGGGCCGGCTGCTGACAGCTCATGGTCAGGGATATGGAAAGGCTGGCCAGCCAACCTCCCACACCACCGACTCACTGCAGGTAAGACGCCAGTGACTTTTTCTTCATCAACCCAGTCATCTGTCTGTGTCTCTGTGTGTTTGTGGGTGTTAGAGAGTGAAGCCAAGACATGTCTTGTTCTACAGAATGTAATGATTTCCAAATAGCACTTGAAAATGAAATAAATTCTGCACTTAGTTGAAAATAAACCCAATAATGTACTTGCACTTAAAGAATAATGTAATGAAATGTCCTCGTTGATATCATATAACCATTTCACTGATTAGGAGTTCATTACATTATTTGTTGTTGTTTTTTTGTTTTGAAACTGATCATATAATTACTTTTGAGTGATACCATGCTGAGTTTCACTTCAGGGGGTTAGGTGTGGAATTTTTCTTCTCCTATAATACATGTGCACAGTATGTTAGACATGACTACTTACACAGACAGACAGATCTGTGAGAAAGGACAGTCCCAAGATATTTTTCGTTGTTTTGTTGTTTGCAGCACTGTCCTTTTTATGCATTTTGTCTGCGTTGTTGCTCGCACATTCTTATGCCTGTGTTCGTGGGGCTCTATCCAGAAGATGGATGGCTGCATAAGCTCATTAGGAAGGCCACCCCTGTGGTAGACTCTGTGCATGAGAGCTGAAATGAATCGACCATGATGTTGTTGCCTTTTGCTACATATTGCTGTTTTACTCTCTTAAACATCCTGGCACAATTGAAGTCTAGGTTTTAAATGTAAAAAAAGTTTTTTTCTGTGCTTAGTCGTGTTTTCTTTCTTCATGTAATTAATTACTTTCTTTTTCCCTTAACTGGCTTGCCCAAACTGTAGCCGTAAGGTCAACAAAAGCATCACCTCATCCCAAAGCAATATGCATCATAACAAGATAATGACTGCTGGGCAACTCTGTTAACCTTTTACCACCCACTGCCCCGCCCACAGCCTGTGCCCTCCAGATGTGAAGAAGCTCTACACAGCATATACATACTACTGTTTAAAATGTATTGTTATATTTGCCAATTTTATCAATTTTAATAATTTAACTATAAAATGTTCCACCCAGTACATACTGTATCTTGGTCACAATTCTTTAATAACCAAATTGAAGGCATCCTCATGAAAACTTGTGTTATGTTAAAAACTGATTATTGAACATTGTATCATCAGACTTTTTAAATCCAATCACCAGTCAATTGGTTTGGATCTATCAAGATTGCAACCCCATAATATCATTACAAGTACAGATTATTTAATAAATACTGCACCAATGTAAAGCCCAGTCATGTAATGATAACTGTATTACATTATACATAGAAATGTTATGACCATACAATGAAAGTCAAGACATTTTATTACATTTTATTATCAAGGTATGACAAAATTGGCTTTTGACCAAACTAACTGCAAAATATTTACAGTTTTGGAACTAACGTTTGAGTCAAAAGACAGTCTTTTTATGTTTCTGCACTTTTGCACTTGAAATATTTAATTCATGTTTTATATATCAAAAAACTGAGGGAGGTGTGTGTGTGTGCGTGTGTTCCAGCTCTGGTTTGTGCGGCTGGCCCTCCTAACCAAGCTGAACCTCTTCCAAAACGCTGAGCTGGAGTTTGAGCCCTTCGGCAACCTGGATCAACCAGACCTCTACTATGAGTACTACCCCACTGTTTACCCTGGGAGGAGAGGTACACACACACACATTCAGCTTGTAGAAAACGTTACCATCCTCTGTCCTTTGAAGTCATTATTATTGACATTTTGTGTAAGAGGAGCACTTTCTGGTATTGATCACAGAAACTTTTAAATAGAAACTCTTGCATTGTAAAATAATGCATCATTTCATATTTCATATGTCCAAAAGCTGCTCTATCAATTCTCTCTGAAAGCTGAGTGAAGGTTGAATAGTAGTATTCATGATAGTGCTGAAAAGCTGCTCTGAAACTCTTATCTGTGAGTTTTGAATGTGTTATTAGCCTGCTCTCCAAAAGGATTTTGCATTTTACCCACGTTTTTAGGATACACAAGCATACCACCACTGTCCTATTAAATATTCAAAGGAAAGTTTCTGCCAGGAGCTTGATATTAGACTGTATCGTCGAGAAGCTCCAACAACTCTACTTGTCTCCAGCAGTTCTTTGGTTTTGTTTTTCCTCTTTTTACACTGCATGAATTGCTCTCTAATGTATTCCCATTACTTTGGATCTGCTTCGCCCCTCGGGCTACCACAGTGAAGGCAGTAGCAGAGACACAGCTGCACACACACACACACACACACACACACACACACACAAAAAGCACACTTGAAGCTACACCGCACAGCCTTCTAAAGAGAGCACCGATTGACTTTCCATTGCTCAATTTAAACACTTTGTGCCCTGCTAGGTGCTTGCAAACAAACTGGCACGAGTTGTGTAGCCTGGCATTAGAAGCTGAACATTTCTCCGGCCCAACGCTTGGATCGACTATCTATTACCCATGATCACACTCTTTGAATGCCTTAAGAGACGGCTGCCCATGTATCACTCTCCAAAGAATTAGGATCGACTGAGCGCTAGAGAAGGAATGTTTGTCATTGTTATTAATTTGTTTGCCAAATGAAAAGTCCAATTTGGACTTCGAAATATTAAGACCTGAATGCCACATGCTTCATCAATCTTCATACTTTTACTTTCGGTCTTGATTCCTTTCATGTTTTAATCAATAAAGTAAGAGAGGGACGCATCAGTCCTCTCACAGGTTGAATAAAATGAACTTCTTTGAAAAGGGCTCCATGCTTTTCTTCTCTGCGCTTGACAGTCAGAGACAGCTGGGTTAATGTCAGCCAAACAAAAAGATGGACATGGAGAGTAGACTGGGAAAATGTGTTAATATGCTGAGGCAGACATTTAGTGCATTAAGTCCAAGAGTCCTGAGTGTTTAAATGTTTGAAATTGAATCTAAAGTTCTTAGATAGAAGATAGGATGATGCCATGCACAGTTCTGTTAACATTCAGTGTTTCTCACCAAAATATGTGTATCTTTAATGCTGTTAAGCGTTTCCGTGCCTATAACTAATTTCCAAAGACATGTTTTTTTATATTTTGGAACCTACATTGTTACATTTACAAATGTATTTTTGCAAGCTAGCAGCCCTCTTCTTCCCTGCCCTTTGTTGGCGCATTGCTAAGTGCTAAGCTACCAACCAAACTCGACAAAAACAATTTTCTAAGAAGAATAAAAGTTTTATTTATTAGTTTAACTGTTCAATTACCTTTTTTTTATACATTTTATCTGCCCACATTATGGTCTAAATTTAGTTTCAAAGCCTTCTCTACACTGTCAGATATGTAATTCTCTTTTTATTTTATTTTTTTCGTAAAATACAAAAGAAAATATATTTTAATCAGCTTTAAAAATCCAACATGTATACTATGTGTATAATTGGAGAAGAACTCCCGAAATTCACAGAAATATTCCCGAGGAATTCTCAGTGGTAGCTATGACCCTGCTTGTGATTATTTGCAGGGATAGTAAGCAGACTACTGCAGCTGGAATAGCCCACAATAAGCCACAATAATTGGCTTGCTAACTACCAACAGTTTATTCAAGAAACATATTTGTACCATCATCTCCTGTATCAGAGAGTTCACTTATCAGATTGGACGGTGCGACACAGCTAATAAATTACCTAAATTTAGTTTTCTAGGTCTTTGCAATGTTGTGGTTTCATGGGTTGTATTCCCTCTCAGTTACGAACACTTAATTCTGATACTGTAAAGGTATCAAAAGTCTTCATTTTTAAGCTGATAAAACTTGAGAGACAGAACAAAGAGTCAACCCAAGAGAGAGCACTGTCCAGTCAGCATGAAGATAAAACGATGCAACAGAGGGCAGTAATGGAGACACCGGGGTAAATGGGGAAAATGGGTGTGTATCTTGTAGTGTAGATGGGTTGGATAGAAAGCACAAGCAGATAGACAAGAGAGATAGAAATTGAGATACATAGACAAAAGCAGCCAAAGATGGACCAGCTAGCTGAGCTTCAGATCTGATGGCAATATCAAAGAGACCCTGATCAAAGCCCGGGGACTCACCTGAATATAGGCTCTTCCTCAGGGATATGTGTGCCTCTGTGTGTGTGAGACAGTGTGAATGATGTAGAGGCAGAAGGAGACAGAGGGATGAGGCAGAAAGATGAGTGATGGAGCTGTGCAGCACACAGAGAGAGAGATGAGAGGGTTTAATAAGCAGCCATACGTAGCTCAATGCCATCTGTAGGTTCCTGCCTCCAGGGCTGTGTGCAGGCTGTGTGTGGGTGGATGGGTTTATATTCTCATCTCGCACTCTGTGTCTTTCTGTCTCACTCCGCCTTCCTTCTCTTTTTTTTTTCTTTTTTTTTTCCCTCTCTCTCTCCTGCTATGTCCTCATCCCACCCTGTTTCTCATTTTCCCCTTTCCCTCGCACATTTTCTCCCTCTGTCTCCTGATTTCTCCTTGTCCTCCCTCCCCCTCCCCATCCCTCCCTCCCCTTCCCTCCCTCCTGTCCAGGCTCCATGGTGCCGTTCTCCATGCGGCTGCTGCATGCCGAGCTTCCCCAGTACCTGGCCAAGCCCCAGGAGGCTCTGGACCGCCTGCACAATCTCAAAACTGTCTGCCTCGCTGTTCGTAACACACACACACACACACACACACACGAACACAGCCTCTGGATGAACATAAAGATATGCATACTCAGTAGTATTCACACAATAAAACTACACACCCACAGAAAAGCACATTAGCCATACAAATCCTTAAGCCCACCTGTGTAAACAGCCAAATATGGTTGGATTTTAGAGTGAATATGCAGATTCTAATACACATAAAAAGCCTTCAGCACTGGCAGTGAAGCATCATCCCGCCTCTGTCATCCGTTAACAGATTCTGGAGAACTTGGAGAAAGGCTTGGCTGAGGATGGCAGCATGATCACCCTAACACAGGAGAACAGGCAAGGTAAGCACACACACACACACACACACACTCGCACACATAGACATTTGGCTACAGACCTGGCCCCAGTACCAGACTGCATCACACTGTGGGAGGAGAGTGAGGTCATGGGCCCCAATGGGTAATACACACACACACACAACCACTGAGGCAGAGGCACACCTGGTGCAGGACTGCAGCATACCTCGGCCACACATACACACACTTTCAACCACACAAACACACCAATGCAGTGCTCTAAAAGTGTTTAGCACCTCACTGCTTCGGTACTCGCGCTGAATATCAAATGGTCTCCCCAGCCCTTCACGCCAAGCAGATCAATACAGATCAATCCTATCCAATCCACTCACATCTGCACAAGTGTGCTGGGGAAATACGCAAGTACCTTTATCTGAAATTCACCAGTTTTAGGTAGACACACCTCCACACAACCTGATGTTAATAGACTTCATTTATTCTTCTCTTCTCTTCTCTTCTCTTCTCTTCTCTTCTCTTCTCTTCTCTTCTCGTCTCCTCTTCTCTTCTCGTCTTGTCTTCTCGTCTCATCTTCTCTTCTCTTGTCTTGTCTTCTCGTCTCCTCTTCTCTTCTCGTCTTGTCTTCTCGTCTCATCTTCTCTTCTCTTGTCTTGTCTTCTCGTCTCCTCTTCTCTTCTTCTCTTGTCTTCTCGTCTCATCTTCTCTTCTCTTCTCTCCTCGTCTCGTCTCTTCTCTTCTCATCTTCTCTTCTGTTCTCGTCTCCTCTTCTCTTCTCGTCTTCCTTTCTCTTCTCTTCTCTCAGACTTTCTCAACACAGCAATACATCTTAATGCAGTGTTTTCTGAATTTGCCAATCATGCGACCACTAATTTAGCAACTTTTCCAAAGGCTGTGTGTCATTTTTTTTTTTTTTGTTAAAAGCAACTAGAAGCCATTTAATCAGCTAATTCAGGGCGGTGAACAACAACAAGCCACTTGGTGAAGTTGAGCTAAATGTAGCAAGACACTTGCTTATAATTGGGAAAATTGGCAGGGCGACGCGTGTACGAATGTATGTGTGAGGGTGTGCCGGTTCTGCCAGTTTCTCCCCCTTCTAAAAGCAGCGTAATAGCTGTGCCCTCTGTCTCTCCTCTCTCTGCCCACGCAGACAGTCGACAGTCAAGTCAATAACGTAGGGCCTTGCCTTCACACATCAGACCCCTACTGAGTGATTAGTTCTCTCTCCAACACACACATACGCAAACACACACGTGTGCAGCGATGAATACTAATAGGCCTGCACACAAGCTCTTTCACAGGGCGCACTGTCTGAGGGAAAAGAGTAAAGCGGAGTGTGCCGCAGTGTCTTCCTCACCACCTCGCCTTAAAATAAACCCTGGTGTGGAGGGGGTGGAGAGGGGGAGAGGGGAGGTGTAATGAGAGGGATGGAGGGATAAGAGCGAAGGATGGAAGAGTGGGGGAAAAAGGGTGACGTTAGAGGGACGCCCTAAAAAAGCAGGTGGAATGAAAATAGTCACCCTTTAGGAAATAAACCTCCTGTCTGTCTGTCTTCTTCTTCTCTCCCTGTTTTTAGTGTCTCTGAAGCTGTGGAGGTCTCGCCTCAGCCGGGTCATGTACTCCATGGCCAACTGTCTGCTGCTGATGAAGGTACGTGTGTGTGTGTGTGTGTGTGTGTTTATCTGCTCAAGTTTGTGCGTCATGGTGTGTTGGAGTGAATGTGTCCCTTTATGCGTGTCTTCAGTCTGCCTGTGTGTGTGTGTGTGTGTGTGTGTGTGTGTGTGTGTGTGTGTGTGTGAGACTCGGAGATTTCTGATGCCAGGCTGGTGGAGGATTCACAGTAAAATCCCCCCAGACTGACCACTAATTGGATTCTTGGTCAGTGAGCGAGAGAACGAGAGAGCGCAAGCGAATGAGAGAGAGAGAGGGGTTGGGGTGTAGACTTGGATCAGACTCTAGAGAGAACCACAGTGCCATCTATTGGTCAGAATTGAGGTTAGTATTTTTCAATTGCTTTGGCTCAATTTCAGTTTCAATATCCCAAACTCTCACCTTTAAAGGACCATACCAGTGATTTGACATGTTGAAGCACATTTACTACAAATCATAAATACTTTATATTAGTGTTGACTGTTTAGCAAACCATGCTTAAGTGTTTCAGATTTTTTAAATATATTTTGTGATACCTTTCAGGCAACCACTAGACTACATGATGTTCAGTATGATGCAACATAACTCAAGCAAGTCTCAAGAGTCTGCTCATTTATTTTTACAGTGTGAAAATTAATGGAAACCAACACCTGCCTCAAAAGGGAGAAAGAAAATGGGAAATCTACTGCATGCATTGGAAAATGTTCTACAATAATATTGTATGTACATTTGTAGTTAAAGGCTTAGGCCGGTGTTGTTCTAGATTTTTTTTTTATTGTCAACAAATTCCTTTTAAAGACAGAAACCAACAATGGTGTTAGTCCTTCTCTCAGTACTTTCTGACTTTCCTACCCTGTCTGTGGCACTCAGCCCTAAGATCATAGGTTCCTACTGAAATCTTTAAAAAGAGTTCTTAAAAAAAACTTTCCTAAAAGAGCTGGGCACTGTAGTTTTTAGCAAATGTTACTCAAAGTAGGAAGTAATACATTTGTTGAGGACTATTTTCAGCAGCGGAAAAACCCACAATTGGTGCTCCAGTGAGTATGTGGGGTAGCAGGACGGTGTATATGTGTGATTGACGCAAAATAAACTACAGTGGTTAATGGTAATGAAGGTACATGTCACCCAGTGCAACACTGTGGCTCACTGATGTGGTTTTAGTAGTTTTTGGACGACATAGGAGCTGTATGGCACAGAGGAATAAGATTTATCAGCCTTTGGATACACAGTAGTAGGATCAATTCATTGTTTTGCATGTTGCATGAGATTTCAAGTCTAGTTTTGTTAGGAGTTTTAGACACTCTGGAAACTTGCCAGAGCAATCATAAAACAAACAAATAAAACTATATCGTAATACACATGTACATGCACATGTGCCCAGTACACACTCTCTCTCTACACATACACACACACACACACACACACACACACACACACCTCACTGACCTCTCTCCGTCGCCCCGCTCAGCAGTCCAGTCACCATGTGAGCGATGTGTAGAAGTGCAGTGTGGAGGTGGGAGGAGGGTCACATCGCCCCGCTAATACTCCACATGTTTGATTAATGCCGCCTCTCTCTCCACGCCTTGACTCTGCTCTTCTTTACCTCGCTCGCTCGCCCTCCACCTGTCTCTACCTCCTACTGTTAACCTCGTTTTACCTGACTCACTTCTAACTTCTGTCTTCCACTGCACTGCATTTTCACTTTTGTATTTTTCTTTACCTCTCTCTCTCTCTCTCTCTCTCTCTCTCTCTCTCTCTCTCTCAGGACTATGTTCTGGCTGTGGAGACCTATCACTCCATCATCCAGTATGAACCCCAGCAGAGAGTGCAGCTGCTCAGTGGCATAGGACGCATCTTCTTGCAGGTTTGCACATTAACACAGACACACACACACACACACCCCATGGATAGATTATGAGACACTGATTCCCTAGGCACAGACACACCCCACACACCCCAGTAACCAGACTGTTTCTGTTTCTGGTTAATCCAGCAAATCAAATACCTGATACATCAAGGTACTTCATCAAATTGATGCAAAAGTCATAAAAAAAAAAAATTGGGTCCAGACCTGCTCAGTGGTTTGCAACATTGCGTACAATGGTCCAATACTACCAGAGATTTTAAAGGGAGAGATACTACAGTAGAAACAGTGTGGCAAAATATCTGACAGTTAAGAAATCTTTATGTTCTCAGGGTATATACGTACATCATCAGATCGTCATCATATAAGATCAGACTCAATATGGACAGATACTCAATATTAAAGGAATACTTCAACATTTTGGAAAATACACATTTGAGTGAGATAAGAAGATCAATACTGCTCACATGTCTGTGTGTTAGACTGTATTCAGACCAAATCTAGTGCTGTGGCAATTAGCGCAGAGTTGTGCGGCGGTGTGGGAGTGTCACTGCTTGGCCATGCTGTTTGTAGCACAAGTAGAAATACTAACCAGCAATCCCAACTTGAAGAGTGATACAACGCCAAGCGACTGCACAGCATTTAACGTCTTTGTCCTCCGTTGTGACAGGGTTGAACAGCTGATGTACAGTCATCAGTGCGGCGATCAATCAGTCTCTTCCATCTTCACAGTTGCTCAGTAAACAGAGGAACGCTACAGTGCTACATGGTAAACAAAGTTCTTCACCTGGGCGTCTTCCGGTCTGATCACCAGCGTGATTGGTCACTGCAGCGTGACGTCTGTTGCGTTTCTCCAAAAGTTGATTCTGTTTTAACTTTTCGCCGCAACCCGTTGCGTTATTTTTTCAGCACCCCCCGTGGCCCCCACCGCCGCAACCTAAACACAGTACCCACGTTCAAATGAATGGGAGGACTGGCGTTTTCACAGCAGCGCCTGATTTGGTCTGAATACGGCCTTAAGTACAGAGCTGGAGCGGAGAGTCGATTAGCCTAGCTTAGCATAAACATTGGAAGGAGAGGGAAACACATCTACCAGCTCCTCTAAAGATCACCAGTTAACACAGTGTATCTTGTTTGTTCAATCTGTACATAAACAGAAATGTAAAAATGTAAAGTTATGCAACAACTCCAACTATTTCTTTACAAACAACAGTCTATCCGCCACTGTGCCTCTGTGCAGCACCCCCCTCTAGAGCACAGGTTGCCTGGCGACCTCACAGTGACAAGAAGACTCTGGGAAAGCACTGCGTCTAGCTGTTGTTTGCCAAGAAATAGTTACAGCACATAACTAACAGCACACTCCCCCTAAAGGCCAGCTATTTCCCTCTACTTTCAGTTTTTATGCTAAGCTAGACTAATCACGTCCTGACTCCAGCTCTGTACTTAACGCACAGACATGAGATTGATGTCAATCTTTTTCATTTAACTCTTGAAAAAAAAGAAGCAAATAATCAATTTCCCCAAATGTTTAACTATTCCTTTAAAGGATGGAATCAGTATCAAGCTCAGTCAAAAGTAGTGATGGAGACATCCCTACTTTTGACTTCCAAGACTGTTGGTAAGAATGTTGCTAACACTGGGCCTGTGCCCTGTAGACCTGTTCAGTAATGATACACACACATGCGTAGCAAAATCTGCCGGTCACTTAATATTGCCTATGCAACAGGACTTTTACTTCTGGAAACCTGGATGAAATAACTCCATTGTGTTGTACTATCTTCAGAGATATATTTGTTTTGTCATGATTATTCTCTCTTGTAATGTTCTTGTATGTATTCTTTGCTGATGCAATGAGTCAGTTTTCCCTGGGGGATCATGAAATCTAATCTAATTTATTTGTGCTTGCCCCATTTTACAATGTACACACACAGATCAGTGGTTAACTTTGTTCTACTTTGTTCTTGGCCAGATCGGAGACGTTAAAACGGCAGAGAGGTACTTCCAGGATGTGGAGAAAGCCTGCCAGATGAAAGGGAGCCAGCCCAGTCACGCCACATGCATGCTGATGAACAGGTACGCATGTGTGTGTCGTGCATTTAGCACCTCCAGACAGCATGTGTGTACTTTATGCTGCTCAGGATCGTTTTCGCTCCATGGTAGCGGCGCTTCCTTCAGGGCTTTTTGCAGGTTTGTGCTTCCTCCTGGCGTGTGATTTAGCACAGGAGGTCACACCTGTGTAGCTCTGGCCTGAGGAGATGTGGAGTATGAGGCAGAGCTCAGGTGACAACCTATCTCACTCACACAGGGTGTATTGATGCTCACTTCACAAAGGCAGGTGATTGATATCATCATGCAGTCATGTATTTCGTAGCAGTCTGTTGTTCTTAGTTATACTCTTTTACACTGTTTTATTTAAAAATCACTAATGTAGAAACATACTACAGGACAAAGCTGAACAATAAAAAATCAGAGCTGTGAATAAAGCATAAAATGGCAGTTTTTTGTTTTTGTTTTTACTTTATTCACTCACACAAAACAAAGAGAAAAACAAAAGATACACAATTCTGACAATTAATGGATAATTAATTGTTAATTAAAGGATAGTTGTTTGTAGATATAATGACTGTGTGTGTGTGTGTGTGTGTGTGTGTGTGTGTGTGTGTGTGTGTGTGTCTGTTTGTTTTCCAGGGCCTTTGTCTACCTCAGTCAGAACAACTACGCTGAAGCACATGCATCCTTCATTGAAGTCTTGAAAATGGACCCGAAAAATCCTGTTGTAAGTGCTACCACATCCACTGTAATAATACAAGTCCTTTACATGACAGTAACAGAGTAATTAGGAGCATGGTGAATGGCAACTGTAAAATACCACATCATAGATCTAAATTCGGATAATCAGCTTTCTTCATAAAGGGCGGTCAACTCTGGAACACATAACCAACTGAAATCAAATGAATTCCAGATAAAAATGTTTACAACAAATGTTAAGTGCTGGCTAAAAGCAAACCAGAGCTGTACCCATTTTAAGCTAATTGCACTCTTGGTGTATGTGTATTGGTGTGGTATGTATATTGTGGTATGTGTATTTTATTGTATTTCTATATTTATAGTGTATTGTGGTTTTATGATACTGAAAGCTGTATATTTTAATTACACTGTACATGTAAAAGCCCAACTATGGACAAGAGTTGAAAATTAGAAATAGCTATGAAACTCACATCAGTTTCATGCTCTGTATTGGAGCTATGTTAAATTGCATCGTCCATATCAAATAATTAAAAAAAACAACACTCTGCAACAGTTTTATAATGCAGGACAGGAGCTCAAATTACAGACCGGAGGAAATCTTTTGTTTATATTAATAGGATCTATTTATGTTAATCTCCTGCTAAACACAACCTGGAAGTTTCACACAAGAGAACATACTGGACACCCGCTTATCCTTTGGATGGCTGCAGGGGGAGCTGGAGCTGATCTGGACAGGTCGCCAGTCAATCACAGGGCTGACACATAGAAGACGGACCATTCACGCTCACATTCACACCTACAGGCTGTCTAGAGTAACCTAAACCACAGAAAGGCCCCAGCCGGCCGCCAGGTTCAAACCCAGAACCTTCTTGCTCTGAGTGGGTCTGTCATAGTGTTGGATTTATTTGATGATCCACATGCAGATCCATTCGAAAATTTAATAGGAGACAGGGTTAACACATTATCCAAACATATCCAGAGCTTGAGTCAGGACGTGGTTAGCCTGGCTAAGCATTAAGACTAGCAGCAGGGGTAAACAGCTAGCCTGGCTCTGTCCAAGTGCCCACAAAGCTCACTAATTAACACATTGTATCTTGTTTGTTTAATCAGTACACAAACGACAATTTGTAGTTTTAGGGGGAGTTGCATGTTGAAATTATTATTTTACGAACAATACTTTATCCACCCGACCTGCACAGCAACATCACAGGCCATAGTGCAGGTTGCTCAGTATGGTCAGTGAAATGGTGGGCCAAGGTTTTAAACTCTACTGTAGCTCATCCCAGGACATTGTGATCTGTATCATTTGATTTGTGGAACTCAACAGCAGCCTCATACCAAATGGGACGATACAGTTGATGATAAGTTCACATTCAAACTCTTCTGTCCTCACCCATTCCCTCCCTCTGTACGTTCCCAGGCCAACAACAACGCAGCGGTGTGCCTGCTCTATCTAGGCCGTCTGAAGGAGTCCCTGGGCCAGCTGGAGGGCCTGGTGCAGCAGGACCCTGCACTCTACCTCCACGAGAGCGTCCTCTTCAACCTGACCACTATGTACGAGCTGGAGTCGTCTCGCAGCACCCAGAAGAAGCAGGCCCTGCTGGAGGCTGTGGCCTGCCGGGAGGGGGACAGCTTCAACACACAGTGCCTCAAACTAGTCTAGGGGCAAGAGGATGAACTGGGAGAGGACACACACAGCTGCAATATCCTCCAGTGTGACAGGGAATAAAACCCCAAGAGTAGAATCTGTAGAGGAGTAGAAAGCTCTCGCTCCTATGAGAGTCAGCAAAGTGAATGTTTTGTGCCTGGTTTGGTTTCCCAAAAGCAAGTTCATACAAGATCCTTCAGAAGTGGTTATATTCTGACTAAATGGATGTGGGAAGCCAAGCCCAGGTACACATTTTACTTTGTGTCAGCCCACAGTGGGTACGGCACTCCTATCTTTCTGAAGGGTGACCCAGTAATGATTCACACATTTACTTACAGAAACAGTGGCCAGCTCACACATGCTGATGGAGTGACATTCTGTAAAAGGAAATGGTCCTACAAAAGTCCTGTGTGTGCAGGAGTTGATGTTTATTTTACAGATTTAAAAAAATAATTTGACATTTTGGGGAAATTCACTTATATGCTTTCTTGCCGTGTGTTAGATGAGAGAAGTGATACCACTCTGTCTGTACCGTGAATATTAAGCTACAGCTAGCAGGCAGTTAGCTTAGCTTAGCATAAGGACTCGAAACAGGGAAACTGCTAGTCTGGCTCTGTCCAAAGGTGAAAAAAAAAAAAGAATTCACCTACTACTACGATCTCATGGCGAGGGTCACATGACCGACAGGGGTACATCACAAGCACTACCAATAGCAAGCTAATCTGCTAGTATGATTACTGCCAGCTGTGCAGGCAGTTACTATAATGTTATTTTACATACCACGCTGGCTGTGGGTTTACTTTTTTTTATGTTAAAATGTATAAATTTCCACTTCAATATCTGATATTTCTAGAGCCAGACATTGTGGACAAAACTGATGGAATTATTTTTCTGAATGAGACACACACACACACACATAAGAAAAAATGAGGGAAAACTTTGTGATAATACAATTGTAATACAGAAAAGTTTTCAAAATTTGATCAACTGTAAGTTATGTTTGCATGAATATTCATGAATATATTTTGTTGGGAGGTTGTCGCGTTACCAGTCTTTCTCTGCAAGTGCAGCAGGTTGTTTAACAAGGTTTACGAGCGTTTTACCTTTGCTGTAGGGAGTTTTACTAATTTTTCAGGGACAGCTATATTATGCGCTTCTTCACTGATTAATTTCTTACAGTACAAGCTAGCACGGCTACCGAAAATTAACCTACTGACACTTTCGGCTGCCTTCATCTGTCATGTGACCCTCACCTTGCAGGTTATAGTCCCCTAGTTGCCCCCTGCTTCCAGTCTTTCTTTAAGCTAACCAACTGCTGGCTCTAGCTTAATATTTAGCGCACAGGCATGAGAGGGGTATTCATTTTGAATCTCTATAAGAAAGTGAATAAAAGTATTTCCCAAAATGTCAAACTATTCCTCTAAATTGTTTAATTTTTATCAAAGAAATTCTAGTCATACCACTACAGAGGAATCATCAGATTAAGCATTGTGAGATTGGAAGAGAGATCTCAGAACGTATATCAGCATGTATATTGCTCTACAGACTGGTAGTGGTTTTAAGGGAGTTGCAGGCTCATAATGGGAGACTTGATACGGGCATTATCCTGAGCTTCAGTGTGCTTAAAGACTAATGAACTACCACAGAGGTCCAAAGCTTCTTCCTCAGCAAACACCTGTAATACTGGATTAACAGTCAAAGACCACTCAATTTCAGCTTCCAGGTTTATTAACTCATGCAGAGAAAATAAATAAGCCCTTCAGATTGCACCATATCCTGTCCACTAAGCAAAAATGTAAAATATTAGGAATCCAAAATTGTACATATCAGAAAAGCTGATCTTTTTCTGTTTAAATGATTATATGAAAAATAATTGTATTCTTAAGTCTTTTATTGATTTGTCGTGGTGGTTCTTTAATTATCAATGTTTACATATTGTGTTGATCATATTTATGTATATTAAAAAACAAATTGTTTTATCCTAAATAAAACTGTTCTTTCAAATCAACTTGTCCAGTTTAATGGGAAGATAATAGAAAAACAAAACACAGACTGATAATATCAGCAATTTTATTTTCCATAGAAATAAAATGTAATAGTAATATTAAAATAGTCACCTGCCAGAGACGCGCCATGTTAGCACAGACTGTTCAAGTAACATCTCTCACTTCTGATTCACAGAGATTTGAATATGAAGTTAGAAAATACTGCTTATTAGTTGAAAAATCCATTTTGAAAATTCAAGTCTGATAGCACCGAACAGCAAATCATTTAAGAAAATAAGGCACTACAGATTATCCTGTGGAGAAAAAAGTATTCAGATGCTTCATTACAAGTCAAAGTCCTGCATTCATACTTTTACTTAAAGGACCAGTGTATAAGATTTAGGGGATCTATTGGCAGAAATATAATATTCATAAGTATGTTTTCATTAGTTATTAATCACCTGAAAAAAAGAATCATTGTGTTTTCGTTACTTTAAAATTAGTTCTTTATATCTACAGAGGGAGCAGGTCCTCGTCCACGGAGCCCGCCATGTTTCTACAGTAGCCCAGAACAGACAAACCAAACTCTGGCTCTAGAGAGGGTCTTTTGAGTTTTTGCGAGTTCCGCGGCCACCGTAGGTTCTTCTACACGCTTGGAGGGGCAGGGTGAGCGGAGGGGTTGGTATCAGTTGGTTGCAATCTGCAACCTCACTGCTAGATGCCACTAAATCCTACACACTGGTCCTTTAAGTCAAAAAACATGAATTATGCTTAGGTATCAAAAGTAAAAGTACTCTTTAAAAATGTTATATATTGCATTATTATTCCTGATGCATTAACCTGTAAGCAACATTTTAACCACTTTATATGCTGTTGGGTAGTTTATGACAATGCACAATATTGTATTATCTGATCATATGTTTTCTATGTAGAATCTAAATCTAACTGGCAACAATAGTTGTAAAATGTAGTGAAATGAAAAGTAGTGTTTTCCTCTGAAATGTAACAGCAGCGTGTGCTGCAGCTCTCTCTCTCTCTCAGGATCCCTGCAGAGAAGCCACGTACTTCTGGCGGATGTCAAAGTCATCAGCGGGCCGGTTGTAAGCTTTCCACACCGGCTCCCCCACAAACAGCCTCATGGCTTTAGTGTAGTTCTGTAGAAACAAGCACAGTGTTCAGATAAGTCTGAATGCAGCTGGAGAAAGGAAAGGAAACCCCTAGCTAAACCAATTCATTTAGCTAGTCGGAAGCTAATGTATTAGCTGCTGTTAAGTAGTTTGAGTGAGAAAAGGAATTCAGGCCCTTTTAGACCAAATGCCTATGTCAAATGTCAAAGTCAACTTATTGTAAGTGCAAAAACAAACAAAGCTTCACATGCTGGTGGCAACAGTTATGACAATGCTAACAGTAGTAGCACATCCCACAGCTGCAACACTTTGAGGAAACTGCATAAAAGCAAAGCATAAAGAATGTATTCTGTCCAATATGTAAATGAGAATTACATTTGATCTGTTTGGTAATGTGAATACTATTTGACAAAGCACATCTGCACATTTTTTGTTTGTATTCTGCTGTATAGAAACACCAGTTGGGTTGTGCTCTCAATATTTGCTCTAGTCTTATTCAAATATTCAAAACAACCCAATTTCTCTTCAGGCATCATTTAAATTTCATCTCAGCTAATCCAGTGTACTGAGGTGCATTGTTAACTACACTTCCCAAGACAGCCAAAAAGCTACCACTGCCGTGCTTTTTAAAGGAATGTGGCTCAATATCAATGACAGTGACATTCATGTATGCTACGTACGGTCTCGTCCAGGGTGAAGCGATGGTAGATGCCGGCCGGCAGGGTGATCAGGTCCCCTTTGCTCATGGCGATTCGGATCCATCGCTCCTCCTTGTCCCTGACATCAAAGTAGGCCCGGCCGTCCAGGATGTAGCGGATCTCATCATCCAAGTGCAGGTGCTCATCAAAGAACATCTTCAGCTGAGAGGACAGACACAAAAAGACCTGAATAATGGTGGTTTCTTCATTGAATTATGAAACCTTACACCCGGTTCAAGTGGAACCTGTCCTAATGTATCATTGTCTTCACCGCTGACTGAGAACGATGGTCATATAAAGGTCATAAACCACTGTAGAGCATTATACTAATTTTCCACAGATCATAAAATCTTCTAATGCAGTGATAACATTTCACTTCACTCTAGTTAGGTTTCAACTGTTTGAAGAGTCTTCTCTAACAAAGTGACAGTTTCTCAGAATAGAAAAGTTCATTTTTAGAAGATATTGTCAGATTTAAAATGCTTTTGCAGGGTAAAGTGCTTAGGTTACCTTTTCCTCATAGTTAGGTAGTGTGTCCTTGTGAATGGTGATAATGTCCATATAGGAGTAGCCTTGGTCTTTACGGATCTGCTCCAGCTCTGGGTCTGTTTCATAGATATCAGCATTCAGCTGCAACAACAGGACAACAGCTCTGATGATCAGTAACAAACTCATCTGGGGAAAGTAACTGTTACTAAAACCAATTGTTACACATCACAACAGCATATCCCATGCTAGCAGCTAGCCTCTGTTTGTGCCTCTGTAATGATAATACATATGGTAGTGGTCAAACTGGGGTTAGCCAGCAGTATGAAATTCACTGCCTGAACTTGGAAAAAAAAACCCAGGAGTATTTAAATGAATTTAAATGTGTGCGTTTCCACCAGCTCTAGTGCCACCCACTTGTTATTACCCGCGACATTTTTTACCAACCGTTACATGCTTAACAATTTAAGAACTACAACAAACATGTCGACTTGCTGGGATTTTTAAGTTGTTCAGGGTCACAGTGGTTATCGAGACCGAATTAGTGTTTACAGGAGCTTTGTATATTAAGAAAGTACATCTACATGAAACACAAACTTTGACTTTAGCTACAGAGTACAAATCAGTTTATCGTTAACCTGACAGCTTAGCTGTTATGTGCACAGCAGCTAACGTGGCTGTAACTTTACCTTCCAGTAAAACACCCCAAGCTTTTTCAATTCGTCCAGGGAAACGGGCTGATTTGGGTTCAGTCTGTGCGGTTTTCTCTGGTCTTCATCAGAGCTGTCCATGTACCAGGCTTTTATACCCATGCTGGAGCTAACCGTCGGACGTTTTTACTTCCTGATGAAGGCTGTCAGAAACGTGTGATGCAGTTGCATGCATGGATGTATTATAAGAACTGGATACCGGACCCAAAGATGGCGCCTATTCTTTCCAATGAGAATTGCTCGCCCAGCGATATCCATGGTTGCATGTCACCTGACTGCAGCCACACTTCCTGTGTACAATGGTGACGCTGCTTTCACGTTAGCCTGACCAAATCAGTGGTGTAGAGAAATAATAATAATAATAAATCACTGGTGTAGGCGGCGAGGTGGTCTGCACCCAGGCTGCATGTTTATGCCAATGTTGATAATAACTGTATTTATAATATATACTTAACTGGGGTAGACATATTAGAAACACACAGTCTAATATAATAGTTTTACTTTGAAGGTTGTAACCGGAAGTTTCAGTTGCTATTGCGCTTGGGGTGACTGCAGTGATGTGTGTATTGGTCATGGATGTATTGGTGTATTTACAATCATAAGTGAATACTGCTCTCCAGTGTTTACAGTGAGGAACTACAACTCATCCGTATTTCAGTATAATTCAAACAAGAACACTGTTATCATTATTACATTATTTGTATTTATTTATGACAACAATATTATTATTTCTCACGAGTATCAATGCTATACAAACAATATTCGTGTTAGTGTACCTGTAGTCATTCTTTTTACTTATTTAGTAAAAGAAAGAATATAAGAAACGTTTCATAGTTTTATTTTGAAGGTTGCCACCGCAACTTTGAATGTGCTATTGTGTTTATTTTATTGTGTCTTTACAGCTTGACATCGGTGAAGTTGACTTAAAAGGCGTGTATTGACAATCAGCGTTCATACTATACATTTAGGCTGCGTGGGGTTGGAGTTGGACAAAAGTAGAAACGTTTTACCATTTTGTTTGCTTTGTTCTGAAAGTTGTCACCGGAAGTGTTCGTGTATCGATAACGGCAGACTTGACACAAACACGTTCATGTTCACTTATATAACAATTTAAAAGGTACACTTCACGTTTGTCTCTAACTGAAACACTATTAATAACTACTAAGTAATTAACCTAATTCTTATTCTTAAAGACAACTTTTACTGTTCGTCAAGAGTTTCCGAGGGGGAGAGGGAGGTGGTGGCGGCTGCAAGGACCAGCCAGGGTATGGGGCTGGTAGTAGGTTACTCTGCTGGTACAAGGATGACTCTGCTCATACGAGGACCAGGCAGGTGATGGGGCTGGTGGCAGATGACCCTGCTGGTATGAGGATGAGGCAGAAGAACCAGGCTATGCATACCACTCAAGACGACAGTGCGAGCCAATTATGACGCTGGCGTATCACTGCCTCGCCCTCATGATTTTCTGGCTCCTGGAACTCCATGACTACATGTCCATGTTCCACAGGTGCAGAAGGGAGCTCTCTTGCTTTTGGCAGGGAACCCTTAGCCGCAGAGACCCTCTGGGGAAGCTGTACTCCTTGCAGCAATGAGTCCCGGTCTGTTCTTTTCTGTCTTTCATGCAACCTGGGAAAAATACAATAGAAAATGTTTACTATTTCAGACAAGCACAATTGCAAAGGTTGTAGCTAAGTTAAAATAATTAAATATATTTATATTCCTCAAGTGCAGCTGTTAAAGTGAATGTAGGAAGCCAAAAACGTATCTGACGAGGAAGACACTGTGGTGTTGTTGATGGTAACTAGCTGCCAGTTTGGTCTGGTCCTGTATCACCGGGCTGTCTTCGAGCAGTTGTTTAATGTGATGGTACGTTTGCACAATGGACTGTGGAATGGGCAAAGTTTTACCCTTGCAGTCTTTTGGCCTATTTCTTGCTTGCTGATACTCCTTCAAACGCCTGAGGGAAACACTTTCTGAAATTCTGTTGGTATCAGGTCTCTGGGCAGCCTGGCCATGGGTCATGAATAGTCTGTGAAGGAAAAAGACATGTAATCAATGTTATACAGCAGACAGTTCCGGTCCTCTAATTTGATTGGAGAGGCGTTGTATGAATCATGATATACAGTATGACCCCACTTCACAATTTGATCATTTATAGCAGTCTGCCTGTCTGAATCTGTTACTAAAGAGTCCAACCCGCTGTGAGGACATACAGAACAACATGACTCTGCTTGTGTGATTTTGCTTAAGTGTGACATGTAATTAATAAAGTCCCAAACGCCCCTTAGCTGTTCTAAAATCACTGTAAACCACGGCCTCTCGTGGCTTATTGCTTTTTATAAAATGGTTACTACATATACCTGGCAAGGTTTCATAAAATAAACACACAGCAACAAAAATGCAATAGTTTATTGATAACAAATAATCATTCTTCCGCCAAGCAATGTAGGTCCTTCAGTGACATTATGCAGAATGGTTGCCAAGCAACACACAGACACAGTGGAAAGCATGCTTAAAGATTGGGGTGATTATTGAATCAATAGCCAGATCTTTCTTGGCACACCAGGTCTGAAAACAGGGAACGGACCACATAGTGTTTTTAATGGTCTCGGCTTCGTTTCTCCACTTTTCCAGCTCTTCAATTTCTCTCTCAATAATTTCAGCGTGTCTCCTTTCTTTATCTTCCTCCTCTATCCTGTCCATCTCTTTCAACCACTCATCTACACTTAGCTCTCCCAGTAAATCAAAAATTCACAACAAAGTCTGACATTTTGAAACAATTTGTTTGGCGCAGTAATATTAATGTAGTGCTGTTACAGGTGTGTGTTTATATATGTGAGTATGTTACAACAGCTTCAAACGGGGCTCAGCCAATCATAATCAAGTTTCGGCACTATCCATTTTATAATGGTAATTATGATACATGTGAATTACGTAATGCATACATCCACTATAGTGAAAATCAATAACCTTTCCTGTAGAATGTCAATGACAGATGATCATGCAATGATCTGATCTATCTGGATCCACCCTCAAGCATGTACATCTGAGTGTGCATAGCATTACATCTCCATCCATTTACCTATATGTGCAATCTTCTCTCAGAAACGTGAGACTTAGTATTAGTAATTTAATAGCAGACATGTAAAGGATATGAATCATGCCAAAGATATATACTTTCTAAAGGTGCACTGGTGGCAATGAAAGCTCTCCACAGAAGACGACCCTCTGCCACATCTCAAGACATCCAGGAGCTTGTCTCCCGTTTGTGACCCTGAGCCGAGTTTGGTGTACAGTTCAACAGGATGCATGTCCAGTGCATCTGTTGCACCTCCCACACGTGTGCCATTCTCTCAGGGTTGATCAGGCATAAACCTGAGGTGTCAGTCAGTTCCCACATGGACTTCAGCAATCCTTGGATGAGGCTACGGGTTTCCTCAGCCCCACAAGTTCTCCTTCTGCAATGCTTGGCCAGTTCACTGGAGCTGATGTTGGCCAGAACTTGGGCTTCTGTAGGAGCATGACCAGCATGCTTTTTCTTCAGCTCTGACCTCTTGGATTCCTTGAGATGACAGACATCATCCTGGTAGCGCTCATAAATACAAGTGGACAACTTTGAGCAGAAAGTTCCATAGAGAGGATGGTGTTCTGTCATGAGACCAGTGGTGAATCGCCTCTGGTCTTCCATGCTCGAAACCAGACAAGAACTTTTCCCACAGATATGCAGGGTTTGTATATACAGTATGATGCTGTGCCTAATATCAGTGACAAGCTCACTAGAGAAAATCAAATTTAGCAGAAGATGTCAATGAACAAATTTAGGTTATTTAATATTGTATGCAGAGTTTGTTGTATATAATTTTAATACCCTAGTAATAACTTCACAAAAGCTTTACAGCATACATTTTGATTTTCCATAGTAGGAAAAGCACAGGTGTTACTAATAATTAACGTTGTATAATTATTAAATTAACACCAGGACCCTGATACTCATTAATTGTATTATTTACACCTGTACTTTTCCTACTGTGTTTGTTGGTCAAATGCAGCATTTTATTACAGATGTCCATAATGTCCACATTCAGATAAGGCACATTAAAAGCCTGCTAGAGTTGTTCATTTTCTGTTTTCAGTTTTGACTGAAAATACTTTCATTATGTTCTGTTACCACTAGATGACAGCATTCTCCAAGTTAAATAAACCAAATTCTATCTATCTATCTATAGATATTTTGTCTAAAGATAAGTTTTAAACTTTTCAACAGGTAATCAAGGTAAGAAAACACATAACTACACGTGCAGCCCTGACACGTGTAGAATCACGTGCGGACGGCGTGCATCAAGGGCTGTGAACACAGCTGCTCACCATAAGGACATTAGGCACAAGAACCTACTCTGCTGCCTTCAAGTGCTTCTTGAAAAACCCTAAATATGGCTTTTCACCCATTTGCCAGTATTTGAATACTAACATAAACTGGATTCTGTAATTTACCAAAACGCAAAAAGGTTATGTTTTTAATAAATAGAAATCACTCCAGGTCTACTCGTTTTAGTGTTACTTTGAGATGGCTTTCATCTATTCTACCTCATGACCACTGTAATATTTAATGCAGTGCAGATTATTTGGCAGCATCGAAAAGCAGATCTATTTACCCTCAATCGGAAAATATCCGACGAGGATGGGATTCGAACCCACGCGTGCAGAGCACAATGGATTAGCAGTCCATCGCCTTAACCACTCGGCCACCTCGTCTGAAACCGCAACCAAATCAGCCCATAATATGTGGATATATTGTAGGAGTTTTGTTTTTGGTAATATTTACAGGTGTCTTATTTGGGTTTCAGTCGACGTTGCTGCTCTTACCTTAATGTGGTGCACAAAAACGTGTTTGTCCAAATCCATTCCCAAACCTCGTTAAAACGCAATATAAGCTTTGCTAAAGATGCCAAGAAAAAAATAGCTAAAACGGTGACTAATCACCAAACACGGACAACGTGGTTAGCATGTTTACTATTAGCCGAAAAGCTACAGGGTGCAGAATCACATACATCCACCATAGGGAGCCAGAGACCAACAAATAACGTTAGGTATTCCAACCATCTGATAATGAATTGATTATTTAAGTGGGTCTTACTCGAGCATCTGATGACCATATGTCAAATATGTTGCCATGATTATTTTATAGTTATGTAAAATATCCTACGTCATACCCTTACCCTGCTAGAGACATGCCTCCAGCTCTATGTTCACAAAATGCATTGTTTGGACTCTACATTAAGTTTGTCAGGTACACAAGTAGGCTAATATGTATAATGAAATGCAACATGGCGTGCTCCTAATGTTGTGCTAAAAGACTATATCGATTAAAAAATATATCTAAAGGGTAAAAAGATTTAAATATATGCAAATGTTTGTAGTTATTCCAAATAAATATATTATGAACACAATATTGGTGATGGTGTGACTTGTATACAGAACATGGATGACTCAGCCCCATGCAACCTCTGTAGTTCATGTTCACTGCAATTCAGCATTACTATACCTCTTTTGTCCCTGTCCAGATGTCATAATCTGATTTACCAGTGATGTAATTTTTATTTATACTTTACAGTTAATCTAAATCATGGTTGATTTGAACAACTTTTCATCAGAGACAGTATGAGCTGTTTAATCCAGTTTTAATATTTATACAAGTTCGTATGGTGGCGAGCTGCAGCCAGCAACAGTTGTACACTCTTTATATTTGTAGTGCCGCACGACAATTTCCCTCTGGATAAATAAAGCTGTATCTTATATAACTTTTTGTGTATGCATGACGTAATAACTGACCCAACTTCCTCATGAAAACTACAGTTTAAAACTAGTCTAACCCACCTACTTCAGTGCGTGTCTTGAGGTGTGAATCAGAAGGCGAAACACAGACAGAGGGGATCGAACATTTATTTACCCTTATTAAAAGTTACAATAAAACCATTAACATCTTCAAACGATAGCAAAATAAAAGAGAACCAGAAATATTGGCCAAAACATATTTACAGAGACATTTTGCAGATAAAAAGCTCACATTTTGTACATAATCCCAAACCCTGCATCATAAACTCTGAAATGTGAACACTGCAATACTCAAGAAGCTTTGAATGTGGTTTTAGCCAGAAAAAGAATCAAAATGCACGAACAAAGACGTAGCTCTTTTTCCACCTCCCCTCCTCGATTTTCACTTTTCTATACATGACAAAATACTTGAAATTTGGGGGTAAAACAAAGGAATGTAGAATTCTAAAAATTAATAAGATCATTTGAAAGGTATGTGTCCATATAACAGTCATTTCGAGTGAAGGAGATGGTCTGCCCCGCTCCACAACGGTGACAATTTTTAGATCCCAAAAAGATGAAAGAAAAATAAAATGTTATAGGGCTGCCACGCTGTTAAAAAAGGATGCTTCTCCATGAATTGGGAAAATAAGTCAGTATTCCTGATTCGCTCCACATCCAATGCATTACCTCCGCCACGCGCCAGTCTCTGTGTGTACCATGAGGGGGCGACACAAGCCGACGCTTCATCATGAGAGGGCCCGGTGAGTTTCCGTCTGTCGAAGAACTAATAAAAGGCAGTGAACTGGTGGTTGAGTCAGCAAACGTGATATATCCTTTGTCTTCTTTTGTAGTTTTGTTTAGAACTTTAAGAACGTGGCACGAGTCTCTCATATATATATTTATATACTTTAATCTTGGAAAATCAGTTCAGGTGCTGTGGCGGGGTGCAGTCACTCTGCCTTGGCCTCGCCCTCAGAGGCTGCAGGTGTCGTGTCCTCGACGGGGGCGGCAGCGGCCTCCTCGGCGGGAGCAGCCTCTGTTGGTGGGGCCTCCTCCGCCGCCTTGGTCTCTCCCTCTGGTGCAGGTGCAGCATCAGCATCAGCATCCTCACCCTCTTTGGCCTCAGCGGCCGGCGTCTCCTCTTTGGTTTCCTTGGCCGCGTGGCCGTTCTCCTCGGGTTTGTCCTCAGTCGTGGGGGAGGCGGCCTCCTCTTTGCCCTCCTCGCTGCCCTTCTTGCTCTTCTTCAGCGAGATGCCCTTGAACTTGAAGGAGTTCTTCAGGGAGAACTTCTTCTTCTTCTTGCCATCCTTGGCGGCCTCGCCCTCTGCCTTGACCGCCTCGCCCTCGGCTGCAGGCGCGGGCTCGATGGCATCTCCGGCACTGGTTTCGCCCTCCTTGGCTGGTTCGGCCGTTCCATTTCCATCTGCGGCAGCCACTTCCCCGTCGGGCTTGGCTGACACATCACCATTGGTTTTAACATGGCCGTTCTCCTGCAGAGAAGAGGACTCATAGTCATGGATTAAAATAATCAAACTGGGTCAAAATAAACACATTGCCTCTGGAAAAGGAAAATCGCTCAAATATACAGATAGATAAACTGTAGATGAAATGTGTACTAATATTCCAAATAAATCTAAAGAGATCTGGCATATGACAGATTAGCATTAGCCCATTTACTCCAATAGTTAATCCATGTTATACTTGAGGAAAGCTGCTTGCCCTCACAGTGGCTGGGGGGGGATTCAACAGCTGTTTGCATGACTTTAAGCAGACACAAGGGGGCAGTAGTGCTGCGTCTAAACGTCAACACAGCCAGCAAGTTGGGGAACAAAGGAATCCCCACGAAACCTGGTTTCTGCTCTCATCTGAGAGCAGCAGCGCACATCTACCGCTGCTGTCTGCATGAGCTCAGTGTGGCCAGAATACAGCCAGCTCACATCAGGCCGGCACACACAGAGACACGGTCAGTTTAAAGAGTCATATTCTGTGAATCTATAACGATAAGGGGGGTTTTCATAGCTATAAAGTCGATCAGCTCCAACGACCCAAGTTCATCAACATGTATGGACGGGCAACACATTGTATCGCATAATGCATCGTCTGATCTGGGGTCAGCCACTCATTTAACTCGTCCAGCAATCAGGAATTTGACGAACACACGTCGGTCATCAAAGCGCACATCTATTTCTACAAACTAATTCTTTAACCTGGTCGAATTATATGTGGGGGAAAACGCATACATGTAGAACAGCTGGGGCAAAGAGGGGATGAACCGGCGCCTGTCCGCGCCTTGTTTGCAGCTCCGCAACATGCAGATCGCAAATTTGCATCCTTTGCACCGTTTGCCCCGCATCTTTTGTTCGACGTTAGAGCGAGTATACAACCAACTCATGAGAGAAAACACGGTCCAAATACACAGTTCGACCCGAATCTGCCATTCTTGCCTAAAATGTGCGGCTGAATCGCCCCTGTGGGACCCCGCAGACGGAGTTAACAAAAGGCAGGTCTGGTGCGCGCCGAGCGGGGACGAGCATGTTCCACTCGACGGCTGCTCTGCTGGAGGTCGCCCGGATTTAGACGACCTGTTTTAATTTCATTCAAACTCATTTTGTCTACAGCCATGTGGTTAACAGAGGACTCTCAGTGCAGAGTATGAAAAGAGCAACAGCTATGCTCTCATCGCAGCCCTCAGCCCCGCCGTGGCACCCATGCTGCCAGTGGGCCCCCCGGTGATGCTCGGCATATCAGGCCTACTTTACTCACCTGGCCGTTGGTTTTGGCAGCAGCAGGGTCGGCGGCGGCTTTCCCCTCAACAGCTACTCCACCCTTGGACAACTGGGCTCCCATTTTTTCCCTTTAGGTGTTGTGAACAAAAAAAGAAAATCGAAAAAGAAAAACCTCGAAGAGTTTCTTAGATTTAAAAATCCAGCTCTAGGATGGGTAAGATCTTGCCAACGACGTGAAAAATCCGACTGGATCACCTTCTCCCTAGGTAGGTTTGGAAACGAGAAGATCCCCTTCTGTGTGTGGACCCCACGGTGGCTGAGCTCAAATTAAAGGATGTCTGCGATAAGACTGAGAGTATTTCCACCGCGCCTCAAAATCGACCAGAGTCTCCTCCCATGGGCGTGACAGCCGGGCTGTGTCCAATCTGCAGCCGGGGGATGGGCCTCCTTCAGCCCCTGTCACTGCAACAGTCTGCTGCTCAACTGGATGATCAGCAGGACTTTTTCCACTGTTAAAAGATTTCTGGAAGATTTTGAGCATTTTAAACTTTGTTCATAAACTTACTCAGCACTTGTTGCAAGAAACTGGGATCAAACAGGTTACAGAAAATGTTATTCTGATAAAGAATCATAATAATCACTTTATATGCATGCCATTTAAATAACACATCTATAAATTATAGATGATGTTGTATATGGGTGTTAAATTGATACCATAATGGATAATGTTATAAATGATGCTATGAATTCACTGGTGAGGACAACAGACACACCACAGATGTGTTTTATTGTCAGGTCAGTGGTTCCCAACCTAAGGTTCGGGACCCCACTAGGGAAATAAAAAAATATTTCTTCAACATAAAATGTTTTTTATAGCTTTTTTCTTGTAAACTACCAGAGAGTTTTGCCTCCTCTGGTCTCAATGCACTATTCAAATCAGCCAATCTGGAAAGGGAACATCACTTTATGCTTGAAGTGCTCACAGCTCCAAGATATACCTATGATAAGGGGTTGCAAATAGGCTTTTTTTTTTTTTTTTAGCTATAAAAGGTCAGAAACACAGGGACCAGTGCAGTGATTATTCCAAGCTCATGATTTCCAGACTTCCATCATTGTTTCACCCTCACACACACACTTTGTATGAAGATAATGCCAACTTCTGTTCAAGTTTAACACGGTCTATCACAGTTTCTGACCACCAAAACATATTTAAAAATCTTCCTTCAAAGTAAATAAAACAGAAAAATGCTGGTCTTGCATTGCTTGGAAAGAAAATACAGACTTTTTGAAAAGTTTGACCTATGATTGTTAAAATTTGTAAGTATCTTAATCTTAAACCTTTGCCGGCGCCCGTCGTACTTTGCGTTTGTTGTAAACAGCAACACATCAGAAAAGCACTCAATTGTGTAACATCTCCAGCTCGTCTATGCAACTCAGTGGAAGAGATTTTTGTGTTTTTCTACTTCAGCATGTAAGTACTGACAGTAAACTTTAGAAAATTATGTGTAATGCCAAGTGTTGAAAACTTTCAGCGTCTGTACTTCCAATCATTTTCTATATACATAACTTAAATTAATAGTTTGACATTTTGGGAAATACACTTATTCGCTTTCTTGCCGATATTTAGATGAGAAGACTGATACCACTCTCATGTCTGCCCGCTAAATGTCAAGCTAGAGCCAGCAGCCGGTTAGCTTAGTTTAGCATATAGACTGGAATCAGGGAAACAGCTAGCAGCAGCTAGCCTGGTTTTTAAACTTCAGTTTTTGTATGTATCAAACAAGCAAGATGTAACATGTTAATTTGTGAGCTTTAGAGTTGTTCTTAGGTTGATTTAGTTACCTTTAGACAGCTAGCTGTTTCCCTCCGTTTCCAGTCTTTGTGCTAAGTTAAGCTAACCGGGTGCTGGCTACAGCTACATATTTATCGCACATGAGAGCAGCATCCTTTTCCTCAGTTAACTTTAATCAGTAAGGTGAATAAAAGTTTTTTACATATGTATTCTACATTAGTGCAGACACAGTTTTAATTATGTTCATCCTCACCAGCTCAGTGCTTAAAACATCAGAGAACACAGTCTGCAGTGAATACTGACACTGAAGGCCTTACCATTTATTTAATACGCACACACACACTTGTAGTACACACATTGTTATGATGACAAGGCCTGATTTCCTTGAGAAAAATGCGATTGTGGCTGGATCTCCTTCTCCCTAGGTAGGTTTGGAAACGAGAAGATCCCCTTCTGTGTGTGGACCCCACGGTGGCTGAGCTTAAATTAAAGGATGTCAGCAGTAAGACTGAGTATTTCAACCAGAGTCTCCTCCCATGGGCGTGATAGACGGGCTGTGTCCAATCTGCAGCCGGGGGATGGGCCTCCTTCAGCCCCTGTCACTGCAACAGTCTGCTGCTCAACTGGATGATCAGCAGAGACAGTATGAGCTGTTTAATCCAGTTTTAATATTTATACAAGTTCGTATGTATATAACTTTTTGTGTATGCATGACGTAATAACTGACCCAACTTCCTCATGAAAACTACAGTTTAAAACTAGTCTAACCCACCTACTTCAGTGCGTGTCTTGAGGTGTGAATCAGAAGGCGAAACACAGACAGAGGGGATCGAACATTTATTTACCCTTATTAAAAGTTACAATAAAACCATTAACATCTTCAAACGATAGCAAAATAAAAGAGAACCAGAAATATTGGCCAAAACATATTTACAGAGACATTTTGCAGATAAAAAGCTCACATTTTGTACATAATCCCAACCCCTGCATCATAAACTCTGAAATGTGAACACTGCAATACTCAAGAAGCTTTGAATGTGGTTTTAGCCAGAAAAAGAATCAAAATGCACGAACAAAGACGTAGCTCTTTTTCCACCTCCCCTCCTCGATTTTCACTTTTCTATACATGACAAAATACTTGAAATTTGGGGGTAAAACAAAGGAATGTAGAATTCTAAAAATTAATAAGATCATTTGAAAGGTATGTGTCCATATAACAGTCATTTCGAGTGAAGGAGATGGTCTGCCCCGCTCCACAACGGTGACAATTTTTAGATCCCAAAAAGATGAAAGAAAAATAAAATGTTATAGGGCTGCCACGCTGTTAAAAAAGGATGCTTCTCCATGAATTGGGAAAATAAGTCAGTATTCCTGATTCGCTCCACATCCAATGCATTACCTCCGCCACGCGCCAGTCTCTGTGTGTACCATGAGGGGGCGACACAAGCCGACGCTTCATCATGAGAGGGCCCGGTGAGTTTCCGTCTGTCGAAGAACTAATAAAAGGCAGTGAACTGGTGGTTGAGTCAGCAAACGTGATATATCCTTTGTCTTCTTTTGTAGTTTTGTTTAGAACTTTAAGAACGTGGCACGAGTCTCTCATATATATATTTATATACTTTAATCTTGGAAAATCAGTTCAGGTGCTGTGGCGGGGTGCAGTCACTCTGCCTTGGCCTCGCCCTCAGAGGCTGCAGGTGTCGTGTCCTCGGCGGGGGCGGCAGCGGCCTCCTCGGCGGGAGCAGCCTCTGTTGGTGGGGCCTCCTCCGCCGCCTTGGTCTCTCCCTCTGGTGCAGGTGCAGGTGCAGCATCAGCATCCTCACCCTCTTTGGCCTCAGCGGCCGGCGTCTCCTCTTTGGTTTCCTTGGCCGCGTGGCCGTTCTCCTCGGGTTTGTCCTCAGTCGTGGGGGAGGCGGCCTCCTCTTTGCCCTCCTCGCTGCCCTTCTTGCTCTTCTTCAGCGAGATGCCCTTGAACTTGAAGGAGTTCTTCAGGGAGAACTTCTTCTTCTTCTTGCCATCCTTGGCGGCCTCGCCCTCTGCCTTGACCGCCTCGCCCTCGGCTGCAGGCGCGGGCTCGATGGCATCTCCGGCACTGGTTTCGCCCTCCTTGGCTGGTTCGGCCGTTCCATTTCCATCTGCGGCAGCCACTTCCCCGTCGGGCTTGGCTGACACATCACCATTGGTTTTAACATGGCCGTTCTCCTGCAGAGAAGAGGACTCATTAGTCATGGATTAAAATAATCAAACTGGGTCAAAATAAACACATTGCCTCTGGAAAAGGAAAATCGCTCAAATATACAGATAGATAAACTGTAGATGAAATGTGTACTAATATTCCAAATAAATCTAAAGAGATCTGGCATATGACAGATTAGCATTAGCCCATTTACTCCAATAGTTAATCCATGTTATACTTGAGGAAAGCTGCTTGCCCTGACAGTGGCTGGGGGGGGGATTCAACAGCTGTTTGCATGACTTTAAGCAGACACAAGGGGGCAGTAGTGCTGCGTCTAAACGTCAACACAGCCAGCAAGTTGGGGAACAAAGGAATCCCCACGAAACCTGGTTTCTGCTCTCATCTGAGAGCAGCAGCGCACATCTACCGCTGCTGTCTGCATGAGCTCAGTGTGGCCAGAATACAGCCAGCTCACATCAGGCCGGCACACACAGAGACACGGTCAGTTTAAAGAGTCATATTCTGTGAATCTATAACGATAAGGGGGGTTTTCATAGCTATAAAGTCGATCAGCTCCAACGACCCAAGTTCATCAACATGTATGGACGGGTAACACATTGTATCGCATAATGCATCGTCTGATCTGGGGTCAGCCACTCATTTAACTCGTCCAGCAATCAGGAATTTGACTAAACACACGTCGGTCATCAAAGCGCACATCTATTTCTACAAACTAATTCTTTAACCTGGTCGAATTATATGTGGGGGAAAACGCATACATGTAGAACAGCTGAGGCAAAGAGGGGATGAACCGGCGCCTGTCCGCGCCTTGTTTGCAGCTCCGCAACATGCAGATCGCAAATTTGCATCCTTTGCACCGTTTGCCCCGCATCTTTTGTTCGACGTTAGAGCGAGTATACAACCAACTCATGAGAGAAAACACGGTCCAAATACACAGTTCGACCCGAATCTGCCATTCTTGCCTAAAATGTGCGGCTGAATCGCCCCTGTGGGACCCCGCAGACGGAGTTAACAAAAGGCAGGTCTGGTGCGCGCCGAGCGGGGACGAGCATGTTCCACTCGACGGCTGCTCTGCTGGAGGTCGCCCGGATTTAGACGACCTGTTTTAATTTCATTCAAACTCATTTTGTCTACAGCCATGTGGTTAACAGAGGACTCTCAGTGCAGAGTATGAAAAGAGCAACAGCTAGGCTCTCATCGCAGCCCTCAGCCCCGCCGTGGCACCCATGCTGCCAGTGGGCGTTGGGTGCCATGTGGCTCCCCGGTGATGCTCGGCATATCAGGCCTACTTTACTCACCTGGCCGTTGGTTTTGGCAGCAGCAGGGTCGGCGGCGGCTTTCCCCTCAACAGCTACTCCACCCTTGGACAACTGGGCTCCCATTTTTTCCCTTTAGGTGTTGTGAACAAAAAAAGAAAATCGAAAAAGAAAAACCTCGAAGAGTTTCTTAGATTTAAAAATCCAGCTCTAGGATGGGTAAGATCTTGCCAACGACGTGAAAAATCCGACTGGATCACCTTCTCCCTAGGTAGGTTTGGAAACGAGAAGATCCCCTTCTGTGTGTGGACCCCACGGTGGCTGAGCTCAAATTAAAGGATGTCTGCGATAAGACTGAGAGTATTTCCACCGCGCCTCAAAATCGACCAGAGTCTCCTCCCATGGGCGTGACAGCCGGGCTGTGTCCAATCTGCAGCCGGGGGATGGGCCTCCTTCAGCCCCTGTCACTGCAACAGTCTGCTGCTCAACTGGATGATCAGCAGGACTTTTTCCACTGTTAAAAGATTTCTGGAAGATTTTGAGCATTTTAAACTTTGTTCATAAACTTACTCAGCACTTGTTGCAAGAAACTGGGATCAAACAGGTTACAGAAAATGTTATTCTGATAAAGAATCATAATAATCACTTTATATGCATGCCATTTAAATAACACATCTATAAATTATAGATGATGTTGTATATGGGTGTTAAATTGATACCATAATGGATAATGTTATAAATGATGCTATGAATTCACTGGTGAGGACAACAGACACACCACAGATGTGTTTTATTGTCAGGTCAGTGGTTCCCAACCTAAGGTTCGGGACCCCACTAGGGAAATAAAAAAATATTTCTGCAACATAAAATGTTTTTTATAGCTTTTTTCTTGTAAACTACCAGAGAGTTTTGCCTCCTCTGGTCTCAATGCACTATTCAAATCAGCCAATCTGGAAAGGGAACATCACTTTATGCTTGAAGTGCTCACAGCTCCAAGATATACCTATGATAAGGGGTTGCAAATAGGCTTTTTTTTTTTTTTAGCTATAAAAGGTCAGAAACACAGGGACCAGTGCAGTGATTATTCCAAGCTCATGATTTCCAGACTTCCATCATTGTTTCACCCTCACACACACACTTTGTATGAAGATAATGCCAACTTCTGTTCAAGTTTAACATGGTCTATCACATGTTGAGTGACTTCCTTTAGCTAAAATAAATCCTCAGATGATCTTGATGATCAGATTTTTCCGTGCAGAAAACACCATATGAATGAGCGATGAGAAATTCATTAATGGCTTCTAACAGGTTTTGAGTGACAGGCCCAGCTTTCCAAGAGTAAACTGGTTACATAACACACAGCCAGCTTTGCACTTGCGATGGCACTGGGGCTGCGTTGTCACCGACACAGACAGGGAGACAGTGAATCAGCCTGTCAGCCGGTAATGAGGTCTCTTGGCCAGACGAGCGGATCCCACGATCGCAGCAATGACACTGCATTTTTTGGGAGCCCAAAGCCGATGGGTTCCTCTTGTGATCCAGCGAGGTCAGGGGTCATGTGTTTTAAGCTGAGTTATGAGAGCCAGTGGACCGCTTCTATAGACTGGACAGTCATGGGACAGGGTCACACATGCATTTATATATGCCAGCTGCCTCATTTTCAAGCCGTTACTCTTAATTCTGGCAACCTTAACCAAATTATCCCTTCTTTCCCATTAACAAGGCCCTCATTCATCCCCCTGATGAACCCATGTTAACAAAATGGCGCTCTGTCTGCTTGTCATCTTTATAGGACTTCATTAAGTGGAATTTATGATTTCCTCTTATTAAAGTCCAGTATTCTTCTGAGGCACCCCTTTATGGGTCCATGTCTCTCTCTCTCTACGCCTTTCTGTCATTGTTTCCACCAATCCGCTGGCACACACAGCGACCCCGTCCACACATACACACACTCACACAAACATGTCACGGCCGTGGTATGCGAGGCATGCATACACCACCCAGAGAATGATCTCCATCCATTCAGTGGGCTGAGCTTCCCACAGAGGAATACACCCTCAGGGGTTCAAAATCTGCACCCCCGCCCCATCCTAACTAACCACCACCAGCCCATACATTCTCCCAAACTGAGTCAAGGAGGAGAACAACATGTTTTTTAACCCCCCATCTCACCATCCAGTGCATGCACAGCTCAATCATGGCTCTGGAATTCCTCATTGCTCTCTGATGTGGAACGTCTGAATCGGACATCTGATGAGGTCTATACATTGAGGTTGTCAGATTTCAAAGGGATGGTCCTGGTTTGATTAGCACAAGAAAGAGATGTCTTCACAGCAGGGCGTCCAAGCCTCTGCAGAGAGACTTCTGCTCAGGTTGACCTCAGGATTGTCTCTCATACAGTGGTGGAAAGTACATGTATTCAAGTATTGTACTTAAGTACAATTTTGAGGAACTTGTACTTTACTTGAGTGTTTCCATGTTATGCAACTTATACTTCTACTCCACTACATTTCAGAGGGAAATACTGTACTTTTTACTCCACTACATTTCTTTGACAAATATAGTTACTAGTTACTTTGCAAGTTAAAGGCTCTGCACACCCACACAGGTGTTTCCATTTACCCTGGCTGATTAGACCTCTACACCTGATGAGAGGTCTAATCATAAGTTGGTTGGATGGAGCAATGCTGGGTTTGAAACCAAATTAGATTTTCTTCATTTTGACCTTGGTATTTCTGACCACCAAAACATATTTAAAAATATTCCCTTAAAGTAAATAAAATTGAAAAAATGCTGGTCTTGCATTGCTTGGAAAGAAAATACAGACTTTTTTGAAACGTTTGACCTATGATTGTCAAGATTTGTAAGTATCTTAATCTTAAACCTTTGCCAGTGCGTGTGCTGACAGTAAACTTGCATCTGCATCTGTATTTCCAATCATTTTATATATATATATATAAATGAATAGTTTGACATTTTGGGAAATACACTTATTCGCTTTCTTGCCGAGATTTAGATGAGAAGACTGATACCACTCTCATGTCTGCCCGCTAAATGTCAAGCTAGAGCCAGCAGCCGGTTAGCTTAGTTTAGCATACAGACTGGAATCAGGGAAACAGCTAGCAGCAGCTAGCCTGGTTTTTAAACTTCAGTTTTTGTATGTATCAAACAAGCAAGATGTAACATGTTAATTTGTGAGCTTTAGAGTTGCTCTTAGGTTGATTTAGTTACATTTAGACAGCTAGCTGTTTCCCTCCGTTTCCAGTCTTTGTGCTAAGTTAAGCTAACCGGGTGCTGGCTACAGCTACATATTTATCGCACATGAGAGCAGCATCCTTTTCCTCAGTTAACTTTAATCAGTAAGGTGAATAAAAGTATTTTACAGAAGTATTCTACATTAGTGTGGACACAGTCTTAATTATGTTCATCCTCACCAGCTCATCCCAGAGGGCAGCTGAATCTGCAGTGAATACTGACACTGAAGGCCTTACCATTTATTTAATACACACACACACTTGTAGTACACACACTGTTATGATGACAAGGCCTGATTTTCTTGAGAAAAATGTGATTGTGGCTGGAGAACTTCCTCTGGCCTCCACCTGCCTACTTATTTCTGTCACGTTTAACATGGTGCTTCTTCTCCTCTTCACACACTTTTTTCCCTCTGAGCTAGTCAATGCCCCTGTTTGTGTGGTTGCCCATTTTTCATGCCCTGACACAGGATGAGCTCTCAAATCCGCTAAAAGCCTCCATTGTCTCGCTCTTGGCGAGCCAACTGATGAGCATCACAAGTAGAAAGAGAGGAAAAAAGAGAGTGAGAGAAAGGAAAAGAGGGGAGGACTATGGATGTAGCGAGGGAGAAGAATCAGAAACCTGTCTCTAGGGTTGCTTTTGCTTCAGGGAGGAGAAAAGTTATTTTTTATAACAGTCACCTTGAACAGATTACTTGAGCATATCAGTGTGATGAATATGTAATTTCCCAGGGTTCATCAGTTCCTCTGCAATTCATGCATACACAATGACAAAAACAAGAGTGCAGGCTGTTTCCTGTGTTTCCTATATGGTTTTTGTGAGACACTGGTGATAACAAATTTGCTGTAGTTTTGCACTCCTAATGGCCCAAATACCTCAATACCTAATGCAATTTCATCCTACAAGGCACAGTCAAAAAATAGGTTTGATAATAAGAAATGTGAGGAAAAAAGTTATCCAGAAAGTGGATTATAGCCACTTCACACAACACTTCATTTTAATGTATCACAAATGCAAATGCAGCATTGAATTCTGCTCAAAACTGATATCTAAACAAAGATGTAAATTTGTTTTTATCTGTCTGATTTAGTCTGGCTTAAACAGAACATTTGCATCGCCAAGCACCTAATTACAAGGAGAATCAGGTGCACAGCCCTCTTCACTGGCATGAATAGGGGTGCGTAGACTTAAAAGAAAGCCCTTTGTAATGCTAATTCATTCGATCAACTGGCTTATTGACTGCAAAAGGGCCCTCACCAGCATGCAACCACAAAGCTACACATGGCAGCCATCTTGGCCGGGGGGGGTTGTGCAGATGTATCTATCTGTCGGGCTCTGGCAGTGGCTCTCAGAGGAGGAGGAGGAGGAGGATAAGGAAGGGATAGTAGCTGGATGTCCAGTGTTCAGCCAAGCTCACATGTTTGACTCGCTTCATTGATGAAATAGTCGTTCTCATCACAGGGGAGCTTGGAACCACAACACAACCTCTAAAACAGAGTAATCATGTTGGTGTGTGCAGATTTCCCCCTCCCCTCTTTCTGTCTCTCTCTGCGCCTAAGGAGGCAGACATGACGCCACACACCCCTCCCTACATTTCTGCGTGCGTGCAGACATGCCACAGAGCCGGTTACCATGGCAACTACTGCTTCTATCGACGTCTCCTGGCTGATGTTAGGGGGGGGGGCCCAGTCAAGAGGAGAATGGAAGAGGATATGACTTTGGCATTGTTTTTGTTGGCCTTATCATCTCTGGCTTGTTTATTTGAGATGACTTTGACTCCCACAATCTGTGCAGCCGAGACTCTCAACCACTCTGTGACCACAAGGAAATGAAGCGTGGTTTCCTTTTAACCTTTACCCTCACCACCTCCCCGTCAGACTCCACCTTTTCTTCCTCATCATAAATAAATTCTTCCTTTCAGTTTCACCGACTGTACATCTTCTCCCTCCCTCTCCCTGTGTTTGTCTCTGGTATCAAGACCTGGAACATCATAGGCAAATTCACCCAGTGGTGCCTTGTTTCCATCTGTTGTCATAGCATGCAGGCCAGGTAACAAGACAGGAAGAGATAAAAACAGATGGCGAGACAAGCAAAAGAAGAGGGTGAGGGGTTAAGAAGTACAGAGAGCGTTGATGAGTGAAGCAGAGGGAGAGGACAGGGGCTGGGCAGAGTCGGTGTGTGTGTGCATGTGTGTGTGTGTGTGTGTATGTGTCAGACAGGGGCGTACAGTAGTAAGGCAGCTCATCCCCACTGGCAACAGCACTGCAGCGTTACTAGGTCAGTGTGCCATCATCTCATTCATCATTATCACAGTCTGCTCTTCCTCCTCCTCGCTCCCCTCTTCATCTGTCCCACGCTTTCTTGCAGTTGTTCTCTTCTTCCCTAACACGCACACACCACAATGGGAGCGACACAGAGCTCCAGAGACCGAATGGAAAGGAAAACCCAAACAGACTCGGTCGGGATGTAACACAGTAGCTATACACTCATTCTTGGCCAGATGCTGAAAAGCACGAAAGGCTCCACTTTCTGTCAAGTCATCCTTTATAAATATAATAACTAATATATTAGTTTAGCTTAGCATAAAGACAGGAGAAAACAGCTAGCTTGACTCTATCCAAAGGTAACAAAATCAGCCTACCAGCACCTTTAAGACTCACTATAAACAAGTTATAGCTTGTTTGTTTAATTCGTACAAAAACCAAAGTGTGTAAAAACAACAGTTTGTGGTTTTTCGGGTTATTATGCTGCACAATTTTTTGCCCAGGTCAGGTCCACTGAATTCCTGATGGCCTGTCAATAACTTTTGCTGATGCCTTGGAAAGTGTTGTAATGATGGAATGTGGGAAACCTGTGTAACTTTTTATTTTGATCTACTTTTATATTATCATTAATAACTGCAGAACTTGTGTTTTATTAGAAAAGTAGAGCCTTTACACTTAGAAAGTGGTACTGCGCACAACAGAATGTCAAAATGTCAATGTCAAAAAGTGAAGAGAGCCATTATCACCACCAATGATCAAATCCAAGTCTCTTTCTGTCAAAAACAACAGTTGCCCTGTGACAGACAGAAATCAATTATCCCTCGTGAATTCAGTTTAATGATCTGGCAGAGATAGCTTAAAACACACACCACACTGTTAAAGGCAGACCAATAAAACATAATCGGCTATATTTCATGACAGCTTTGCATTCCTGCATATTGTAAAAGGACCTGAGTGATATAAGACCACACAGACACCTCCCCTGCTACTCAGAAATAGCTGGCAGCATAAGTGTCGTTTGTTTGGTACACACAAGGACATATATATGACAACAACCACTTGTGTGCAACCGCATGCAAATGCATTTACCCCCCACCATTGCTACACACACACACACACACACACACACACACACACACACACACACACACACACACAGAGACAGACTCATTAGCTCAGTTCTGGGTTATCTGCTAGCCGGGGCATTTATTTTTTTTTGGCCAGTCTGTGAGATCATCACTCTCTCTGAGCCTCCGTCAGTTTTTTCCCCCTGCTCCTCAAACCCCCAGCCCCCCTCCTCCTCCTCCTCCTCCTCCTCCTTCTCAACCATCTTCATTGTAATGCAGATTTGAGGATCGGGTGTGGGATATGGGGAGCGGGAGTGTGGGGGATGGGGAGAGAGGAGGTTTGTGGAGAGGCTGTGGGTAGTGTTAAGTATGTGTGTGCCTCAGCGGGAGGTCTGGCGTGGGCTGGGGGGAGGGGAGCCCAAAAGAGAGAGAGAGAGAGAAAGAGAGAGCTTCGAGGGTTATCCCCCAGCCTGTATACATGACTCAGACATCAGATATCAACATCCCGGCCTCATCTTGAAATAAAAGATGGCAGACACGCCCCTCGATTTTCATTCAACAGTAATCTCATCCAGGAGTGGAACACAGAAGAATAGGATGTTCGATGGCGTTTTGTTCTGTCTAGACATAATGAGCTTAATGTCACCGAGGTCATGTTGTTCCCTCTGTCATAGACTAATACCATGTCAAACTAACTGTAAAATGAATAGTGATCATAATTTGCAAATGGCAATGTATTAATCTGTGTATTTATCTGTGTGGAAGCAGTAAAGCCATAAATCTCACCAATTTGCCCACAAAGATTGTTAGCTGAGATGTTGTCTGAGATTGTGGTAAGTTTGGGGTTTTTCTGCAAGTGTGTCAGGCTGTGTTTTAGTATGTGTATAATCACTATGTGTGTGTGCGTGTGTCTGTGTGTGTGTGTGCATTTGGGGTCTGTCTAGTTCTTATGTCTGCAGCTTAAACTACGGCCACGCTCGTCCCAGCTGTCGGAGAAGTCAAAGCCTGACTATTTACCGAGCGCCTGCCCTCCAGTGACAATGCACCCCACCCCACCCACCAAACACACACACACAAACACACACACACCAGAATGGAGGGCAGAGTCGGTAGAGAGCAGAAAAAGGCCCCAAGCGAAAATAAATAAATGTCTAGAGTCGATACTCGGCCATTGTGTTTAAATTAACCATGTGTGGGATGGATTCATTGACTGTGCACCTCTTACTGCGCTGAAAAAAGACAGCCAGTTCACTTCTGTTGTTGACTCCTCATTCCCCGTTTGATTACAATGAATTGCACTCTAAAAGCACAAGAACACAGTAGCGCACGGTTACATGCCTGGTTCAATTAGGATTGGAGCACTGTTAACTTGTTTACACAGACATTTTATTATAATAATAACTATGTATCATTTGTTCTAATTTTCGGACCCTCCTCCACAGGGATCTGAGTGCAGGTTCAGTTACAGAGGCACAGCGTCAATGACACATAAGGAAAGTGGATGTTTGCCGATAAGGTGCAGGTGCTCCAGCTGAGCGATGGCCTTCCCACTCACAGGGCGACAAAACTGATTTCTGTATAGTTCACTCAGCTTTGGCGTGATTCATTATTTGTTTCTCATTTTGCTCCAGTTTTTCATTTCATCCATCTGCCATTGCAGCTGGGTTGTCATGGAGCATCACTGCCGTGTGTTGCACTTGTTTGTGAATGACCTATTTATAACCCACCCCCCCATCTTGTGCCCCCAATTCTCTTTCTTGTCCTCCTCCAGTTTATCAAAACATGGTTACATAAAAACAGCTCCTTTTGAACCAGCACTGGGTCGTCACTGTGGCAGGAAAATATTTGTGAGTTATTAAATCATTCATAAGATGGGGTGAGGTGTTGAGTCTGGGTTATTTAAATTTCACTCTTGAGAGATATTCTTAGCTCAAAAGTGGCATAACGGAGACATGTAACTTGAGTGTTATTTGAAATATTGAAAGTCACCACGAAACATAACCTAGACCATTTTCATCTTCCGTAATGGGTGTATTTCTGAGTAAAAGGCACACATTGTTAGATCAGGATGAGGACATTTCTGCCAATAGACCCTGTACACAGCAGACATTTTGACTAGTCAAAGCAGGAAAAGCACAGGTGGAATTAATAACATTAATGATGGCTGCAGTTTTATATGATGGGTCGGGTTAGCTAGTTGTCCCAAATCACATTGATTTTGGATACACCCCCAAGTTCAAGATGAGTCATCAAAAAGTTTGTTTCAGAGGAAGATATAAAGAGGCATTTTGATTTAAAAACACAAAAACATGTATTTTACATACAGTATATTTGGCACATACCAAGAGATAACTGAACAATTGACACAGGATTAGAACTTGGAAAATGTCTTCTTTGTTTCACTGTATCTTTACATGTCTGCTATATCTGTGGATTTGGGTGATCGCCTTAGGATCTCAGATGTCATGCAAATGAGGTTAGGAACTTGAAGAGTGTAATGCTGTACAGCTCCCTCTATTCATTAGATTCATGGCTATAAGGCTACAAAAACAATGGCTGTCGCCTGTCAAAATCTCACCCAACCTGCTAACATTGACCTCTAGCCAGCCTTCACAAGGTTATCATCATACTGCCAGTAGCATTGCACTTACCAAGACTGCTGGCAGTCCAGTTTGCCTTGCCTTCCCTCCCTCCTATCGGTGCTTTAATTGATCTAGAACTGCCAAATTGTGTTTGCAGTGCAGCACTGACCTCATCTCCACTGGTCTGCTGAGACAGCTAGCATTGATCTATGCTAGCCTGACCAAACTGCCCAGTTGAGTCTGCATTAACCTCCCACTAGCCTGGGTCTGGTTAGCCCATAATACTCTGGCTACCGCCTGACAGTGATTGCAAGTGATTGATTAGGGATTGATTGGTTGGAACAGGGGATAGGGGGGGAGGTGGAGTGAGGTAAGGATGTGGCTAGTTATTTACGTTTGTGTCTCATCAGGAAATGAGTGCAGTCATGTTGGGCCAAGATTTACGGTTACTGCCCGTCCTACATTCACTGCCTGTCAGATCCTGAGATACCGCCCTGACAGAAAGATACATTAAGAACAAAACGGGATGAATATATCTCGTGCTGACAGATACAATATGAAAGACACCTGCTACAACAACGGCAGAGGGAAGAAAAAGCCATTTGTCAGTTCCAAAGGGAGACACTTCCTTTGTGTGTCATCCCCTTGGGGCTTACTAACAAGGTTATCATGGGTCAGTGATGAGCTGAGACTGGAGATCAATTGGAAAGCAGTAAGAAGACCATCAGTATCTGTCCACAATGGCGCTCTCACCATCAGGAGGGACAGGGGTGACAGCAGGCGTGGTATTTGGGCCAAGGGCATCGGTTGGTGCAGGTCTCAGGAGGTTGAGCGCCATATGATCAGGTGCTCTGGTGGACCTCCATGACATCCTCAAATACCCAACCAACATGTAAGCCGATCAGGCACCATTCAGGGCCGTGTGGGAGATAATCTGCTTGAATTCAGTGACAATGGTTTAGATATATATAGAATGTCATAATTTGATGAGATTATCAGTTCTTTATTGATGTCATTGGAGGATTTAAGCCTATGGATGTGTAACATAAGCACAAAACCTGTGTCACAGGGAGATGACCAGATTGATGTGGTGCATGCACAACAGGAGCAATTTGATCACTGTCCATTGTGGCCCGATTTCTGTCGCCTGCTGGTGCGGAGTGCCCTCGGGGATAGTGGCGGGTTCATTATGGTAAGCAAAGACTGTTGAACTATCAAGGCTATTTGGTGTCATAATTTGTCCCTGCAGCGCATGATGGATGTTGATGTGGCTAGTTATGGGGCAGCTCCTTTTTCATTTGCTAAAGAATTTGCCCAAAAGGTCTCATTCTTGAAACATTCCAGGGTATCCGATTTTCTCCCCAAATTTGAAAGTATGGAGATAACTAAAACCATCATACTCTTGCATTCCAGTGGCCGGAGAGTGGACAGAAAAAGGAAAAGCTCAGAGAATTCCCTGAATCTTTTATCCCAGGTTGACAGGATTTTGTAGATGGGCAGGTAATAAACTGCTTAAAAGGGCATTAAAAGTGGCATCTGGTTTTATGCTCTCTGCACAACATTCAGAGGATTCTTTTAAGGAGATTTATGTGGGTGTCATGGGAAAGTTGCCTGGGTGGAGGCAAGTTGTCCCTCCTAATTGGCCAAATGACCCCAGTCTCCTCAAGGTCAGGGTGATCCGGAGTAATTAACGATCGGCAACAAGGCGCTTTGACCATCTTTATCTCAGCTCCCGTGCTATCATCAAACACCTGAAACCTTCAGAGAGTCCTGCTCGGCTCTGAGTTAACACAACAATCCACTACAACACCTGTGTGTATCTCGCTCACACATCCCTGCACTCACACAGACACACTCAAGGTTGTCCAAGGACACAGTCTTTAGTCTGATCGATGAGCATGTCACATGTGTGTGTGTTCCCAAAGTGCTGTGTCACAGTACAACAAGAGGTTGTTTCAGGGCAATAATGGCTTGGCTTTAGGCAGAAATAAAGCTTAATGGGCTGAATACCTCGGTATTCACAGCAGAACATAAACACGATGCAGAGAAGCAGCAGCTCTCACTGCTGGCTGTGTTTCTAATGTCCCAACCTATAGACCCATCTCCTTCTTCCCCTTGTCCAACCACAGACTGAATCACCTTATAAGGGCTGAAAGAGTTTAGAGCCTCAAGCAGTTTGGCAGCAAGCAAGTGACTGTTGGGCCTGATGTATGGCCTTGTTATTCCAAATAGAGAAGAGGGAAACGGCTGATTATTGATATCTGCTAAGTGTCCAGGATGAGTAATGTAGCTGTCCGACCAAGCAGCTGTTCACCAAGCTTTTGGCAGGTGGAGGAAATCAATAGCAAGACACACCTTTCAGATGAGGATAACGGATGAGAGGGGGGCACTGTAATGGAAAGACACCCATCTTGGCTTTGGCCTGGGCCTCTCCAGCAATTGCACAGACAGTGAAGACAGTAATGACACTGCGCTGATGAAAGCCAGTCCGGGAGCTGTCGGATTTCAAACGGACTACATGTTTGACTGGCAGTGTCTGTAATACTGTTGAGGTTTGCAAACAGGCACAGAGGCGTTACATATTCCCCTAAACAATTCACTATCAGAGGTAGTAGAGCCATTATCTCAAAATGGAATCAGCCTGTGTATCTCTTTCTTCAATCGTTCTCTCACGTCCCATAGGCTCAGATACACCCTCATATAGATTAAGACCTCTCCCATCAGCCTTGACATGCTCCCTGCAGGCATGAAGCACAATCCCTTGCTGAAACCCTTTTCACTTTTTCATCAGCTTGCATCATTACGTGTCACATATCATCCACTGATACATCAAAGATTGGCGGCAATGAAGTTCTACACGCAAGCGAACAAGTGACAATATCTTGCTTTTAGTCTGTGCTAATATTGTTTACCAGGCGGAGTGTTGGTAATTGAATTGTTTATTAGAAGCCCATTTGTGGTGAGTAAGATATACAGTGCCACCCTAGGGTCCCTGACTCCTTTGTCTTAGACAGCACTGCCTGATTGTCATTGTCTAAGTGTAAAAGATACAGTAAAGTCTCGGTCAAATTACAGCACATGACTTCTCTTTCTCTCCGTGTTGGTCCCTCTGGTCTCTCCTCTCTCTCCTTTGCTGCTGCTATGCAAATGGTTTAATCTTGTAGCTCCCAGTCTGAAGGGAGGGTAGAGTGGTGTGCTTGTGTCAGGGCACAGTGAAATATGCATGCATGTGTGCATCCTTGTTTTGTGTGTGTGTGTCTGTGTGTGTGTGTAAGAGAGTGAAACAAAAATGAGACAGAAAAAGGAAAACAGAATGAGGAAGAAGAATTCAGTGTATGTATTATTGGGTAAGATTCAAGAGGTGGGTGAGAGAAAGCAAGAGAGATGAAACTCAATGTGGTTGAGTAATGATGAAATCTATTCTGCATATGTATGTTTCTATGTCATGACAGCCTATATGCCCTCAGCTATGTAAAGATCAAGTGTGATCTGTACATTTTTTGCCCTCTCAGGCAAACATTCCCAAAATAGAGTCATATCCATTAATAAACCATGTACCTGCTGTGCATCCCAGTTCTTTTCCAGTATCCCTGCAGGAGAGAGAGGAGGGGACAGTCAGTGGGTCTGCCTGTTAACAGAACTGGATCTGTGTAAAGCCCTCAGTCTCTAGTAACACTCATTTCAGCCAGTGCTCGCAGCAACTCTGCATTATTCAAAATGTTTTAATGGTCAAATCGCATTAAATATTTACTCTCATCTTGTCATTCACTGTCTCTCTGACTCCACATCTTCCCCTTTCGACCTCCTCCTGCCCTCATATTGCTTTTCTCTCACTCTCTGTCTCACTCTCACTCTCCCTGTTGACTGAGCAGCGGCATCAATGACAGGGGTCTAAGTGGTTGCCATGACAACGTCATGACGACAGTGATGGAATTCATTTGGCATGGCCGGGATTACATGAATGAAGAAGTTTTGAACCTGAGGAACCTCACGTCTGGTAGCTGTCTGCAGATGGCGAGAAAGTAGACCCCACCCCCCTGCAAACACAGATTTAATACACATACAGCGGCAATACATATTATATCTCCGTCATGAAAGCCCCTACTGCCTCAAAGCTGAGGTTGAAGTTGGTTTGATTATCAGAACCCAAGGTCAGACATATTGACAGTGAGAGATGGAGTCACCATGTTCCCATTTTAACTTGTTGTGCTCTGTTGCATATTAATAGCAAGAGTAGCTTTGAGTGTCTTTAAACCAACCCAATCCCAGACAGGAGCATCAGTATTATAACCCCAGTTCAATGCTAACGTTTTTCAAATTCTTACTCTGCAATATTGTGGCTATGGCAAATAAGTTATAATTATGGTATGGCTAGGGTTAGGCAACTAAAACACTTAGTACTCCACTGATGTAGCATTGCACTTTTAAAAAAGTATCAAATGTAATACAGAAGAACCAGAGATATCATCTTCATCATTTTTTATTCCATGCATTATTATTCCTTGTCAAAACCTGGCGCCTTCATTACCCACAATGACAGTTTGGTCAGAGGTTCGGGTGCGTTATGCTAGTAGCCTCGAGCCGCTAGCCTCAAACAGAGATGAGGAGCGGGCAGCAGAGGTCTGGTAAGCTCACTTCTTTCTAACTTCACACCCCCAGATGTTTTTCATCTTCAAACCTGTAGTCTTCAGCCCCAGCCGACACCGACTCAAGTGACATCACTGGAGGCAATTTTGTCTGATTTTCTCCCTCTGGTGCCAAAAAACACTTTATAAAGTTTTTTCACATATGCAGTAGAACTCCCCAAACATGTGTAAAATTGTCACACTTCCCCTTTAAGGTTAAGGTTAAGCAACTAAAACATTTGGTTATGGTTGGGGAAAGATTGTGGTTACAGTTCATAAAAAGGCGAATGTTAATAGCAAATTCTGGCCACCTGCATGAAAGTCGGATATGCTACACGCCGCCCTCCACACCCTTATGTTTCACCATACTACATAGAGGACACACAACTTCCTGTGTAAGCACTGAACATAAATCCTGAGGTGCATGATTGTTCACTAAGGATGTAATTCTCAGGAAAACTGAGCTGGATTGAACTGAGGGGCTGGGAGAGTTGGAGGCAGGGCCATGGTTTAAATATATATAGGACAGATGTGATTAACTGAAGCAAATGGATAAGAGTCTTCATATGACAGCTACAATGTACTTTCCCTGGGAAAAGGAAGCAGGTTTTGTAGTGATAAGTTGTGGATGATCTGCATACCATGAACACTCACCGCTCATTCCACCTCACTCACCACTCTCCTGGAGCCTGCAGCAGATGAGGAATCATGGGAGGTCAGGGTGGGCGGGAGTTGCGATATGACATCACATCCATCATGGCTGCCACAGGCCCCAGCTGCCACCAGCTGTTGTACATTAAGCAAAGTGCAGCAGGCGGATTTGGCTGAGCCAGTTATGGGATAACTCAATAACATTACTCTGTTAGGGGCTGCCTTGAGCTCTTTATTTCATAATGCATCGTGGTTTTACCACCCGGCCCGCCATCTAACTCTCAGGAGCTGTCGTGAACTTCTAAGCTGATTACCGCGCCCTGTGCTAACTTTATGGGTCATTATGATTGGCCTTTGCTCATCAGTCAAGTCTTACCACACCTTTTCATCTCTGTCTATGAAAACAGTGTTGACATTAGGTTAATGTACAAATGGAAGTACTGAATTTCATCAAGCAAGGCCATCAAATCAAACGCTCAATGTTTTCCTGGCCCCCTGGCTTACACTCTTAGCATGACTGGATCTTAATGCTTTCATGGAAGTAGGTTAAGTGCCTTGTGCCAACAGAGTGCCACACAGCATGCCTGCATCAATCTGACCCACCACAAGTGCCTGGGAGCTCACAAAAACTCTCCCAGACTACAGAGACAGAGAGTTGAGAAAGTCTGGAGTTGAAAAGGGACGAATGTCTGGTGATGTCTAAGAAATGGCAACATTTTTCGACCCCCTACTGGTTTGCTGTTGATCTGGGTGTGTGGTTGATGTGAGTGTGACAGAGAAAGAGAGAGAGAGTGTGCAAGCGAGGCCTTTTGACAGTAATTGTTTGGGATGGAGGTGGCAGCTTTGGGAGAACTCAGGGGTAGAAAGGTGATAGTTTGACCCTCCCCACCCTCTGGGCTCTACTCAAGCCGTGTCCACACTAATGGAGATACATTTGAAACAGCATCTTTTTCTCTGGCCTTCATCCATACTAAATCGGCCTTTGCCACCATCGACAACAGAGCTTCTCAAAAACTCTCCCTGGAGAGCATACATTGAATAAGCTCTGTAGACGAGGAAAATGTAGCCTTTTGAAAACGGTTACATATGCTGTGAAACCTTCACAGACCTGGCTGAGTATGACACAGTTTAAATAACACGAATGAAAAATAACCTTCAGTGAGAATCAGTGCTAATGTTAGCAAGCTAGGCTAACTAGCTTCTACTTTCCAAGCGGAATACAAACATAACAGCACGATGGGTGTTGAATGTTGTAAAGGGACAGAGAGCTTATATTGCTAACAGTTGATAACCAACGATATGTGGACATTCTTAGGATATATAGTAGGCTATGATGTGCTCCAGTCAGTAGCGCACCACAGAAGTCTCCTAGTAAAGCCAGCTCTCAAATGTCAGTCACCCACTGCCATGGGAATCATAGGCTTGAGGCTTAGACACTGTTTCCACAAATATGTCCAAAAGCAGTTTGATCCTATATAGTTTATATTTTCTCACATAAAAAGTGAGGATCATTTAGATTTCAGTAAAACTTAAACTTATTACTATACTAATTGATGATATGAACACAATGTCTACATAGACAGTGCATGGTACATGGGTCTTATTACATTTTGTGCTATTCAGGTTATTTAAGAAGAAAAACATTTTTCAGCCCTTTTAAGAAAACATATTTGCTATAGCTTGCTGCCAACCCGAGGTCTGTAATCATAGGTTTTAGTCAGTATTTGGTCCATAAAGCATTAACTTCATCAGGAATACTGCAGGCTTGTCCTTAAGCAAAGATCTGACAAAGTAGTTTAACAGCCGCAAAGAGTACCAATAAAATGTACCAACGTACCATAATACCAGTGAAATGTATGATAAAGATTTGAAAGTAGGGAGTCATTTTATAGGGCTCTTGGCAACCATGGGTTGTTGCCCTCTCCAGTCCCAAGACTCATTATTGCCATTGACTCAGAATAACAGCTCCCTCTGTTAACTATCACTTCCTCCCTCCAGACTGTATCAGACAGCTTTTACCTGCCCTTTGCTGCTAACATCTGTTACATGATGTCTGCCTTTGCTTCAGATCACAAAGGCATCTTCAGCTATCCAGAGATTTCACCCTTGGATTTCCCATCTTCACTTTTGATTGCATACTGTCTGGTTCAGCCACCTGGCTTTATTCCTCTGCCTCTAGCTGAACGCTTGTTAGTCTGCCTCCTTGTCTGTCCTTTAGCCGGCTCAATAGGAGGGTATAAATACCTTTAACAAGCTTCCCTCCAGTATCTTTCTTTACCTCATCCTGTCCTTCACATCCTTCCCTCGGCTTGATTCTTCTTTCGTCTGCCTTCCTTCCTTGCAGTTTTTTTTCTGTATTGAGAAAAACATGTAGGAGGTTAGACAAAAGATAATACACATGCTATATGTATATATATATATATTACATACTATATTTTTGTGTGTATATCCTAAACCACACAGCACAAAGCAAAAACAGACTGCACTGGCTGACATTTTTACATTACGTCGAGCCTACAATAACAGCAAACTGTAGCAGCATGTGTGAATGTCATCAGTGGTTATGGTTACGCGTGGACAGTGGAGTGGTGTTCAGTGACAGTCTCACAATGATAAACCCAGTGGGCACGAGTCGGGGGAGAGGAGTGTGTGGCTCACATGCAGGCCTGGGGGCCACGCTCTGTCCATGGGGGTGGGGAAGGTTGGACCAGAATCTGGTTTGGCTGTTACAGCAATCTGGGTCAGTCAGAGGCTGGGAGAGAGACTCCTCCAGCTGGCTGACCTCATTGCTCCTGCATTATCATTATTTTCCCAGTCAGTCACTACGCTGGGAGTCAGTGAGACTCTGCACCCGGAAATGCGTCCGATTCCCCCTTGTGACAGCACGTGTGCGCACACACACACACACACACGTACACACACTTACCCAGGGGAGAGGAAACGTAGTTACGACAGCCCTGAACTGAGAGGTCAAAGGTTACCATTACAAATGGCTCACTCTCACGTTCAGCCATTCAAAAGGCACAATAATCACACTCTCTCTCTCACACACACACACTGTGACCATGAACCCCTCTCTCCTGCAGTGCTACATGATCATACATCTCAAGGGTTGAGATTTCATTTGCAGCCATGAAGTGGGCCCCATTTTCTCACCATCTAAGCGTTTCCTCTCTAATCTCTCAGGCTCTGTGCATGAGCAAAACAGTTTGACAAAACACCAGAGCCATCAGTGAAAGAAAGAAAAAAGAATGTGCCACCTCTTTAACAGCACATCTGTTTAGATCTCTAGGACACGAACCAGCAACCTTTTCCTCTTCCATTGCCTCGCTGGCACTCCCTCCCTTTCTCTTTGCTCCATTTCTCCCGAGCCCATCTCTCCCTCCTGAGCCCTGAACTCCTGCCAATGACTGTTAGAGGAATCTGATTTGCGTTGATTACATTAACATTCTCCAGATGTTCATAGTCAGAGATCTGTCTCATCTTGGAGAGCAAAGAGATGCAAGGCTACGTCCTGTCAGAGCTGTGAGGGAATGCTGTATCTCAACAGAACACGAGCGGACGTATGAGACGGACTTGGTGTGGGTTCAAAGGAAATGTGGTGTGAGCTTTAAAGAAAAATATAGCTGAGGTGTGCAGGAGAAGGAAAAGACAGAGGGAGTGATTGAAAAATCAGATGAGCATCATGACACAGAGCGAAAGAAGCTAAACAGAAATGTGTACAAGAATAAAGAAGTAAAACCAGGAAGAGTAAGCTTGATAGAAGGAGGTGAATCTGTGCAGAAGAGGAGCAGAAGGGCTTCAGTTTGAGAGGAAATCCTCAATTCCCTGGACTCTGCCCAGTCCATCTGTCTGGTCTTGTCTTTACAGGATTTGGTGCTCGCCGCATGGCCACAGGAAGTAGCCAGCCCCCTGGGTCCTCAGAAGGGAACGTGATCCTTTTAATAAGCCCTGACACGGTCCTCGACCACTACCCTCCTCTTCAAAAGTCCCTCCAGGCTCCGCTGTAAGCCTCACTTTGGCCTTCGAGAAGACTCAACACCACACAGGGATCAACACGGAGGACAAACCCAGCCTCATAAACAAAGCCAACATTTCGGAAAACAGAATTACGAGCTGCAAAACATGTTTCATGATTGGTTACTACGGGGTAACAAGTTTTGTAGATTGTGAAGGAACCTGTATGCTACAAGAGGCTCATGGATCTTAGCCATGTATCAAAACCCTGTCACCAGACAGAATGTTGATATTGGACTTCCAATTGTCTCCTACAAATTACTTTTATATACTACTAATTTGTTTTGCCAAATATGTATATGTATATGTATTGAGGAAAAGTCAAGGGCTCACCTAAGTTTGTTGGATGAATCCTCTGGGGACCATGAATGTCATGGTAATCCATCTAATAATTGTTTAGATATTTCAGTCTGGACCAAAGTGGTGGACAGACAGACAGACTGACCGACATTTTAGTATGGCTAAAAACAAATTAAATACATCGTCAGTGAACATTTTTCAAATATGTGAAGTATTGACAATTTGTGGCTTGGCAGTCATGTTTCCTTATTAATTTGATAGAAAATGTGATCCAGGTACCACTTTAATTACAAAACATATTTGCTGTTGAAACTTAGTAGTATGTAAACATTATTTCTAGGAGACAGGGTTGATCATTCTACAAAACACCAGATCACATCCCAACGTTTTAAAAACGATTTCTGCATTATCTTCACATGGCAACTACGGTATGGTTAAGTTTAGTGTGGTTATGGCAACAGACTATGGTTAAGGTTAAGCAACTAAAACACTGGTTAGTTTAAAAGAAAAGCTAACTGTTAACTAAAGTCGAATGCGCAACACCACCATCGCCCACTCCGACCTCCACACCTTTACCTTCCACTGAACACCGGACATGATCATTATTCCTGAACATAATTCCTTGGGATTCTGGGCTGAGGTTTGTAGACAATTTTGCATGCTTCCAGGTAACAAAACCCACGGTGTAACAGTGTGTTGGCATGGAAGTGTATGGGTATTGGATCACTCATGGTTGGGGATCTTAGAACTACTCCTTGGCAAGCAGAAGTTGCCATTAATCACTGCTGAGTGGTCCAAGATTGGAAACAGTTTGGACATTTCTACTGACAACCTAGATATGATCAATTGTGTGTGCGTGTCATTATGTTTCCTGCATATTTTCCTCTCAGCACATTCCAGATCGTCTTCCATGTGTTGTGCGTGTATGCTTGCCATGTCAAGCCAAGTATCACTGCAATGCATCCTGTTCTGGAGATCACATGCCTAAAGATTCAGTAAGAAATGGTATGTAAAGTGGGAAAGATCAAATAGACAGTTAGATTTGATCTATTTGATCCAAACATTCCAGCCATGTTCATGAGTATTCTGACAAGTGCAGCACAAATTATCAGTGATTTTCCTTTGTATTCACTATTTTCTCACTTCTTCTCTTCTTCTTTTTCTTCTTTCACTCTAGTTCTTGACTGGGACCTAGACCAGCATATCAGAAGCTGAGAGGGGACAGTGTTTCATATTTGAAGTTCGTGTATATCTTGGAATGTGCACATACATGTACATGACTTTCTGTGGAATTCTTTTTTTGTTGCGAGTCCCATGAGCTCCAGCTCAAATACTATCATCCCTCCCTCCCTTGTGGATAGAGAAAGAATCAGTGGGAAAGAAAAAGCTACAAAGTTGAAAAGAGGAGGAAGACACTGAGACTGGGATCAGAGAATGTACATGAGAGGGAGATGAAGAGCAAGAAAACAACTTCTGTATGGATTCCAACCTCAGCTGGACCAAAAACACTTGGAGAAAAATGTTTTGTCGTTTGGCATCCATGAAAACAAAAACTTATTGGCGTCAGCTTCTGGTTCAATCTCTTCACTATCTAAACCCTAACATTCTTTCAGCTTCATCTCAAGATGGAAGAAGACACGCAGAGGAGAATCTCTATCTGCTGTTTGTAAACATGGATAACCAGAGGAATCTGAGCTATGAAAGCTATGGCTTTAGGTACTGTTACACATGCATGCAAATGCACTCAAACACACCACACCGCATACACACACTGATAACAATGTAGCGCAAACAGTCTGCCACTTCTGGGGTGCCAATTTTCACAGCGGGCATGTGTGTGCCTGACCGCATTCTTTTTCATGTTTGTGTCAGAATAAGTGTCATTTTTGTGGCACTTCCTCGCCGAGAATGGAAATATGTAACCTTGACTCACTCCCTGGGGTTTTTTTTTTCACAATGAAGACAAGAGAATACTTGACTCCGCGTAGTAATTACACTGTACTGCTCTAAGTGCATTCTTTCTTTGTTTTGGATTTCCAGTTAACACGGCCTGAGTGAAACAGAAACAGCGCTCGAGGTTGTGTTGACGCTGTTCAAGGACAGCCTGGGTGAAGGTGTGAAGTCAGCTGCTAGGAAACACCTTCAATAGCTAGACAATGTGATATCATTACATCAGGTTAATCATACTTCAAAACATCATTATGAGTTATTTTATTTGGAATTATTGTTTTACTACATTTTCAAATTAAATGTAGTGTGATGTTTCATCATGCTGCTATCATATCAGTTTATTACACTACAGTGGAGTCAGGGTTTCGTTCACAATAAGTCTTACATTTGCCACACAACTATTGGAGATAAACTATGGTGGATCCAACAACAAGTTTTTATATTTATATTTATATTTCAGTTATATTACATTATTGGATAGTTAGTAGATTATTAGATCTATATTCAGGCGAGCACAGCACCTGGAATGCTGCTCACACTTTAAATCATATTCATGATTTTACCTATTTCAGTTCCTCCTGAACGCCCCCCACCCCCTCCTCTGCCCCCAGGTCATAGAGGAAGTGACAGTACCCTGCTGGGCAACAGAGCATACGTGGGATGCCGGGGCCAATCACCCCACAGGAAGAGGAAGAGCCCTTATATGTTTACCCCCAGAGATATGAAGGGATGACACATGTGTGAAGGATTGTCAGAGGGAGACCGAGAGAGATTTGAAGAGTCAGAGTGTCGGGCTGATAAATGTTCAAAGTATTTACAACATCTGTGGGAGCCAGGAGCAGAGGGTATTGGGTAATAGTGGCTGCACTGAAGTTGAGTCACAGACTGCTGAGACGCTGTAGACCAAATACTGATAGCAGGCCATTCGTTCTCAGTGACAAAAGAAATGAACCACCCAGATAAGTGGAGTCAATGAAGTGGCAGATATGAAAGATGAGGATATGCAGTTAAGGTTGGACAGAGTGCTTCCGGCCTTGGCTCCTGGGAGGAAAGAGGAAATCCTTTCATAACCAATGAGCCTCCACTTGAGATTAGCACCACAGTCTAATACCTGGACGGCAGATTAATCAGCTCTCTTCATCATTCCCTGACTTTGCTTGATTCACTGAGCTACCTAAAATATGTAACCTTCAAGGGGCATAACTTCTCAATGTGTTTTCCTTTTTACAGTTTAGAAATGTGTCGTCCCGCCAGGTTTGTCACCTCATATAAACCAGCCAGTTTTGTGAAAGCGTTAATGGCCCTGTGACACACTCGTCCTAGGGGCTAACTGGCTGACCAGTCAGTCTGATTGCCTGATCCTGCCCCATTAACCCACCCCCAGGAGAGATCAGAAGAGTGAGTTTCTTGAATGTGGCCCCATCCCGGTTGCCTTCTAAAGGCAGCCCTCCACCAATTAGGACCTCATAAATAAGGAGAAGGGGTATGTTTGAAATGATAGGGGAGAGGGGAGTGGGGCTGCTAAAGTGTCTGTCTGTGATCCAGGCAATGTGTTAGCCTACAACAAAATAATCTAGACTTTGAGTCAAACTGAATGATGTCCAGCACCAGTAAACAATAGATAAAATAAGTTTTTCGATTAGCACAAGATATTCATTCATATTCTTTTTTTTGTCTGAGTGTCCTAGCTATCTATCTTTACATGACCAGACTACATTCTTTCACAACGAAAGTTACATGACTATCACTTCAGTCATCTTACCACACACAAATACACAGTCCACTCAGTTGAGATGAATGTTTAGATTGTTTTTTTATCTGATTCCTCTCAAAGTTCTCCCGCAGGCCACTGCACTGCTTCCTAAGGACAAGACTCTGTAGTAAGACATGCAGGATCAGCGGACTGTTTAGTGACGGCCCAAAACCACATACCTTCCAGTCAGTTACAAGCCAGTAAAACCCCACTGAATTGTTGAAGAATTGATATTGGCACTAGAGAGGCAAGACAATGCTTTTGTGGTTTCATTAGAGTGACTTTTTCAAACCTTCTCCATCCTTCATCTTGTGTCTCTCCCCTTCAGTCTTTCTTAACATTCCTGGCATGCTTGAGTAGAGCGATGACACGTGCCCATAAGAATGCCGGCTGAGAGTTTAAAGGACTCCCGCGTGTCTCACTCCTCGTGTACCTCTGGGCCTTTAATCAGAATGAGGAAAAACCAAGGAGGGGTCTCAACATTTGGGAAATGGGAACTTTTAATGCTAGATAAATTAAAAGGGGTCTATTTCTTTTCGTTTCACAATGATTCTCTCAAAACATGAATGTGAAACTCGATCACACCTTACTGTACGCATGGGATATTACAGTGGTTCTCCAAGCATTCCCTGTAGCAAAGGGGTGTTTTCCCCAGGCGCTTAACAGCCCAGCTGTGTGAGCACAGGGAATCGCACATCTTTTGACAGGAAGTTCCATCGACACACACACACTCCAGCGAGTCAGGAAGCTCTGCCAGCTTGGCCCGCCGGGTTCATTCATAATTCTTGACACACAAAGACACACAAGCGCGGAGCATAACCAGTGAGCCAAGCAGATGAAGCTCAGTCAGAGATGCAGCAACTTCTGACAGGTTATAAAAAGGTCAGAGGTCAGCTGAGAGCAGGGTTTAACTCTGGATCTGTGTGGGTAGTTTTAGGGGTTTACCAAAATAGGCACTGGATCACCCCCTTGACTTCGGATGTATCCTCTTCATCTTCAGATGGAGCTGAGATAAGGCGTGGAGTGGAGAGGAATTTCCTGGAAAGATGCAGATCACGTCTTGATATCTCAACTTTTCAGATTCCTTACTGTTATTCTCTCGCCTGCAGAGAGAAAGTAAATGTTTAAGGTGACCCCTAAGATGAAACAAATTTTACTGCGCAGACAGGGCAGTTGATCATAATAATAAAAAGATTCCTATCGCAAGGGCCCTTTCAAAGTTATAGCACATTCGGGAGCTCCTCAGCAATTTTATTTTGACTGGAGTCTGACCAGCTATTAAAGGAGACCATAAAGGAGAGATATTACAAAATAACCTCCATCGGTGGTGGAGAAATATCTTCCTAAAACCTGTGAAGCTACATCAACACTCACATACAGACATCACAAAATGTTTTTCACAAGAGCCCAGTCTTTCCTAGAAGGGGAGAATAGTGAGACAGACAGCAAGAAGTGTAGTGGAAATGTCAGAAGAGAGACTTACCTGCCTGGGCTTGCCCTTCACATGGCCCATGGTCTTGGGTAATGAATGGGCCTGTGTGTGTCAGGGTGTACAGTCATGTGTGACTACATGTGAGTATACGTCAATAACATCTGTCTTGTCTGTTTCTGTGGGTGACAGTGATTTGAAAAGGTAGGAAGGGAAGTTTCTTGTCAGTTAGAGGAAATATGAGTTAAATACGGGAAACTAACAGGGGGGTTCACTACGCCGCCGTCATGACTTTTGACCTTTAGTCATCCTGGCAAAGTTAAACACTATCTGTGGGCTGTGGCGCCAAAGCATGCTTCTCATGTATGCCCATTAAAAAAGTACTCCACCAATTTAGCATTGCACTTCTGTAATATTGTTGGACAGTTTATTCCCTTCCACTCTTCTTGTTCCTACAGTTGAATGTTTGAGCTTCACTGTAGTTTGACACTAGAGGGATGTTTTCACATTCATCTGCTGAAAGTGGAAAGTTTCTATGTGCTCTATGAAAATCCCATTTTCAGGGGCGGGCCTACGAGCATGATTTGTGACATCACAAATAGTTTGGAAGCCAATCCTGGTCCAGTATTCAGTTTGCAAAGGTGAGATGTAGAGACTTACTGAGAATGGACTTTACAGCAGGAAACACCTCCTGTCCAGCAGTTCAACTTAGATTTAGAGATTCTGGATTTTTAATGAAGGAGAAGGAGTAGATGTCATTTCAAAGATTTTAACAAGATAATTTTCTTTTGTGAAAAGAACATCAGATACAAATTTTTATTCAAAGTAGAGCAATTTATATACATATACGAGACATATAATCTTTTATATTCCACCCATTCTTCTTCCTTGTCAAAACCTGGCACCTACATTAACCGATATGCAACTCAGCCAGCAACAGTTTGGTCAGAGATTCGGGTGTGTTATGCTAACAGGGCCTAATGTAGCCTCTAAGTACTGTCATTCAGCTTTCTGACCTTCATATTAATGATTCACAATAAAGGTGAACTTCAGACAAGTCATTTTGGGATTTCCCTTAAACTTCCCCCTGAAAATACAAGCATATAATGACTGTCTCTTGTGAGCGCCTAATGTTGAAAAAGACATTGCTATCTACACTCAACAAGGAAAACAAGTCTTGATATGGTGTGTCCGTGTATCCGTGCTTCTGTCCCCTATTTCCAGGGTCATCACCCCCTCCTTCCACTTCTCCCAGCCCTCTCTGACCCCTCCAGCCCGGGATGCTCATCCTGTTTCCTATAGTTTCCTCTTCCCTGCGGACAGGAAATGGCAGGAGCCCACGGATACACACACAGGGGGGAGCCGCCGGCAGGAAGTGATCTCACTGCAGCACCTGCAACCAGGAAATAGAACAGTCCCAGCAGGGAGGTGGAAGAACAGGCCGTGTATGCTCACACACACACACACACACATATATATATATACAAACAAGTGCCTAACCCACAAACACCCTCCGACTTCCCCTACAGCTGTTGGCACTGAAACCACAACACAGGAAACAGAGAGTGAGCAAAGTGCTCAGACGCACAAGCACAGCTCCTCTTTGCTCAAACTATCACCGTCTGTTTAACTTACCCACACACACAGAAACTATCTTAGATATCAACTGGGGCATATAGCTTAAAGATAAAGAAACAGCCTGTGGTGAGTCTTTATTTCTACTAGACCAGGGTTGTCTTTGCTCTCTTGCTCAGGGTTATACAGGCTGAGGTAAATAACTTCTTCATTAAAGCTCTAATTCAATTTGGTGCATGGGGGGGTTTCTGGGGAGGAGAGTGTGCACATATAATTGTGTTTGTGCCAGGAGGATATTCCCCCACGTGCTGTTGATAATCTAAAAAGTTTGAAATTCCATTACCTATTCAGGAAATACATTCCAAGGTCTTATTGATCGTGCAGACGGTCAAATAATTTGAGCTAACGAGGAGTGGCTCGTCAGGCTCGACACGGCTCTGAATTCATGCTACTGTTGATGATGAAGGGGGGGGGGATGAATGTCCCCTCTGGCTCCATTGTCAATGTACGACATCTAATTATTTCTTTTTTTTTACATCCTTTCTGCAGTTGTGAAATTAAAGGAATAGTTCGACATTTTGGGAAATGTGTTCATGCACTTTCTTGCTTAGAGTTAGATCCAAAGATCAATACCACTCTCATGTCTCTACAGTAAATATGAAGTTACAGCCAGCAGCTGGTTAGCTTAGCTTAGCATAAAGACTGGACACGCGGGGAAAAAGCTAGCCTGCTCTGTATTTCCCAAAATGTCGAACTATTCCTTTAAATATGCAGCAGGTCGTCTTCATTCACGTAACATCATACCATATGTTAGTATCTGAGTATATGAAATACATGGCCAAAAGTATGACACATTGGGTGTCACACTATTATACTTTTGTGTACAATAGTGTGCTTCCGACATTGTAGCAACAGTTTGGGGAAGGCCCTTTCCTGTTTCAACATGACAATGCCCCCTTGTATAACACCAGGTAAATAAAGGATGAAGTGGAACACCAACTGTGAGCCAGGCCTTATCGCCCAACATCAGTGCCCAACCTCACTAATGTGTAAGCACTTTTGGCTGAGTGGGAGCAGATCCCTGCAGTCAGTTTCCAAAATCTTGAGAAAAGCATTTCCAGAAGTGAAAGGGCTGTTATAGCAGTCTGTTAATGCCCATGATTTGGGAATAAGATGTCCAACAATCTTAAATTAGTGTATTGTGTCCACATACTTTTGGCCATGTAATGTAATTGTTCTGTGAAGAGTTGTAATTAGCTTGACATCATAGCACGTTACTCATTATGTAGCATCATTATAGTGTGTGAGTATGCTGTAGTTACAGCAGAGCGACTGTGACTTTAATGAACTGGATATGCGCTGCCTGGATAGACCTCTTCAATTCGTCCATTAGCCAGTCAATGGCAGTGTGCGGTGTGTGCTGTGCGAGAGTGCAGAGTATGCGCTCTGAATATGAATTGGCTGCATTGGCAACAGACTACTGTACTTTAATGCACTGAATCACTCCCACTCACAAAGGCTGAGAAAGTGAGAGAGAGAGAGATGTGGGCCAGGCAGATAGTGCAGCCCACTGACATACATTCTCCAGATGGAAAAATGGAGATTTACTCCTTTTCTCTCTCTCTCTCTCTCTCGCTCGCTCTGTCTGCCCACCTCCCCCACCGTTTAATCAGACTTACTACAACCGGCTCATTCCTAAGTGTGAGTGAACCATTTTGTATTCCGTGCAGGAAAATCTTCATTTCTCCTGAGTGTTATTGCTTGTCGTGTATGTTGGAGGACCACGGTGGAAACAAATCTGGACTTTTTTTTTTTTCTTCTTCTTCTCCTCGCCCGACCTGCCGCTTATCTTCTCAATAAATCTCTTCCAGTCTCTCCAGCAGCACATTTATTTGGATTGTAACACGTTCTGTCACCACACAGTCTAAAAAATGCAAGAACAAGCCTTCATCTTCGCTTGAATGCTGCATTTTTGTTTCGACCCTCCCCCCTAAATCCCCTCTGCAGTCCTCTTCTCTGTTGTCAGAGAAAGGACCCTTGTGATTCCTGAGATTCCAGACTGCGAAATACACAAATATTTTCCCACTAGAGCTCTCATATATCGGTATGTATATATATATAAATAAACATATCACTGTTGTTTTTTCACTGCAGCCAGAGGAGTGAAAGAATAGTGTTGTGCTGCCAAATAAACACACTGCAGATATTTATGAGATGGGTCAGCCAGTGTGTTCCCTTGACGTCGAACGCAGGATTAAACACTAACACAAGAATGATGCTGCATCAGGAGAGTGGGCGATTTACTAATCTGTCACCTTTGAAGGCTTGGCATGCCGGGCCTCTACTTTACAACACTGCAAGTTTGTGTGAAGTGGAGTCTCATACTTTCACACGGCTTTTAAGATTTAATACCAACTTTGTCTTTTTAGCTAATGTAAACATATTATAGCTCAGCATCATCAAAGCCTTGCTACTTTAAATTGTGTCCAAGTTGATAAATTTGTTCAGACCACCCTACAGTGTTGTGAGCCCACCCTGGCCTGCTGCAGTCTGTCTTTCAGCAGGATGTTGAGTGAAGCAATTTATCCTGGGACTTCTCTTGGTCACATGTAATAACCCTACAGACCAACCCTACAAACCCCTCCTTTATGTGGTGACTGTCTGCCCAAGAAACAACGGGCCTAAGGAGGAGGTCAGGGTGGATGGATGCATCAACAAAACATTGGGATTCAACACGAGAGACAGCTGTTGGTCAACGTTGTCAATTTAACCAAAACCACAATGTTTCCTTAACCTTAACCAAGTAGTTATTTTAACCTAAACCATTATCTGTCCCTAACCAGTTCCAAACCTTAAAGCTAAGCCATGAAACCTTTGCTAAACAGCGGCCACTGTGGCCACAAGTGGCAATTACATTACACAAATTGGCATGGCGTATTTACTTCCTGTTTTACTTGTGATAAAGAAACTTGTGTGTTGTGATAAAACCACTGAAATGTTTATTTGACATGCTAAAACATGGTATAACAGTAGCACCAATAAAGTAGAGTCATAAAGTGAGTGAACTGATTAAGTAATGTCAGTTACACAGCGATATCTATCTAAAGTTTGCTGACATTAGCTAATATTAGCCATCATAAGCTACTGGTCATACCAGACCAAGTGAGGCTGTAGCAGCAAAACCCCTCAGTGTCTTAAACTGAGAAAGGGTGCTTGTGAATTCAACTTTTCATTTGTAACAGGAAGATTGTGCCATTTCTTTTTTCAAAGGTCACATAGTCTCACTTTAACCATAGTAGTGTCAGATCAGAAAACTGTTTTTCCAACAGTGATTTGTAACGGTTTAGAGGGACCCTGACAAATGATGTCTTCCTGCCTATCAGAAAATGCTTGTCGTTCTGGAGAGCAGTTACAAACAATGTGTTTTGTAGGAGTTTGATTGGGGATAATGAGCTAAATTTCAGCATTAAGGATCCTTCCGCAGTCTCTCAACACGACACGAAATCCATCCACTGATTATTTATTCCCTCCTGTAAACAAAGGTCAGTAGAATGGAGCAGTCCACTCAGAGATCTCCTCCTGAGTGGACCCCCGTCAAGAAACATGGCTGCCTGCCAACAGAAAGAGAAAAAACAGGGGCAGGGCGTCTTCAAACCACTTCCAATATGGTGAGAGGCAAAAGGAAACGAATATTTTGAAAAGGAGAAAATAAGAGAAGGAAGAGTAATCTCTCCGACGTTAAAGGACAAAAGGTGCCCTGTTACCTGCTTCCTCATGCAGGTTTTTTTGTTGTTGTATCACTCCTTTATGTTGTTTATCTGTCACACTATCATTGATTTCCTTCCCTATTTCTGAAATGTTACGCGCAGTCAGAAAGGTGATATTGGAATTTTTGACTTGAACTGATATTTATCGACTGCCCTCCCTCGCTCACCCCCTCACCCTCCCTTTTCTCTTTGCCCTCTCTCCTCCGCCATTTATTTTTCTCTCTCTTTCTCTCTGCCAGCTGTCAGCATTGGCAGATTGCCACACAGGCGCTTGCCGCTCGGCTAGTGACAGATGCAGCAGCAGTCAGGCAAAGAGGAGAAAAGGAACAGGAGTTAAAACAGAGAGAGATCGAAAGAGAAGGAGAGAAAGAGCAAGAGAGAGGATTAGGGAAAGAGAGACGGAGAAGAAGAAGAAAAAGGGTAGAAGGTGAAGAGGGATGAGTGAGACACCAGAGAGTTGGCCCTCCCCATTGTGTCAAAAGGGACACAGTGCTGGATTAGGCCGCAGCCAATAATCACAGCCAGATGGGCTGTGGAGGGGCGTGGACAGAGAGGGAGATTGAAAAACAAGATAGGCTGGGACATATTCAGAGTTAGGTTACAGCACAACTTTATTCTGACATTTTCTAGAATAGCCTTGTGCACAGTCAAAACATAAAGTTAACAGCTTCCAACACAATACTGCAGCTGAATGCACAACAACTCATTTCCTTGCTAGATTGCATCACCGATAGGCCACATCTGTGTGGCATTTAAGTCATGTTGCCCTTTTTCCCCCCTTATTAACATTCCAGAGCCCGTTCCTGAACCACTGACACTGTGAGATTACCTTGACCAAAACATGGCTGTTTCCCTCCAGTTTCAACATAAATTGCAGTCATTTCTGTTTTCGAAAGAGTGATTTGTCACCCGTATAATATGTTCGTATCAAGTGTCAGGGCTCCACATTCACTCTGAGAGTCTAAAGAAACCTCATAGGACAAGAAAGTTACTGGAAGAGAGAAGAGTGAAGAAAAAGTGAAGAAAAAGTGAAAAACATCATTTTAGAAACATGTTGAGGAATACACCACTGTGAATTTTTTTATTTATTATTATTTTTGCTTACTCTCTTCCTTTCAGCACTTGAGGCACCCTCTCCCTCAGTTTTTGCCAGCGGTACCTCCACCTTTTCAACCAGGAAACAAAACACAAGTTAGCATGTTTGAACAGCTTTGCTTTGCACAACACGTGTAAAATTATCATCTAAATGAGAAGTGTTACACATGAGATCTCGCCTATTAATGAGTCAATGAATGGGTATAATCACAGTCGACAGGCCCATGAACTTGGCCATGGCTTGCATTGGGACAACAAAGACGCAAACACACACAAGCAAACAAACAAATGAGCCCATACAAAGCCCAACTCCCCCCACCCCCCTCTCCACCTTGGCTTCTGCCTTTATGTCATTGTTTTTCTCCCCTAGTTTCTTTGTCTCTTCTTCTACCCCCATCTGCTGCGTGTGGACACGGCCTCTCGGTGCTAATTCACTTCCTTGGACACCATCTGCTGTGTGACTTTCTACAGTAAACTGAGCCTGGCTGGCCGTCTCAGGGAGGGACGGGGCTGTGTTGTCACCTGTTCAGCACGCCGCCTTCTGCCGCCCGGCATCATCTTTCACCAGAGGCTCCACGCATCGACGGAGAGGGTGTGACGAAAAGGGTGTTTGTCAAGCATTAGCACTTCACTTATTTGATTTTCAGTCCTTAATGACTAACTCATGTCTCGGAGCACCCAGGCAGAATCATTTGTTCAGTCTAAACCTGCGTCCGTTCTACTCCTTGAGGAAAAGTGTTAAAATGTCACTGCAAGGACTTTTTAACACCTTTTTTTTTTACAACATGATACAAAAGCAGAATCTCTGCTCATAATCACTAGATAAATGAAAACTACATCATATCTATTTGGTGAGTTTGTAATTGCATACATCTGTTTGATTGTAAGTTCCACCAGTTAAGTAATAAATTACTTAGTAACGCATTACAGTAATGTGACTTTCAGTAAGGATTAGTGTAAGAGGTTACAATTGAAATGTAGTAATTACAATACCGTTACTAATCCCAGTAACATTATGTAGGTTATTTTGGCTTGTTTTCTGTGGTACTGGGAGTTTAATGGAGGGTTTATATCAGTGGAGAAACTGACATGTTAGCTTGGGGCAGGGTAGAGTTTTGGTAGACTAGCCTCTACCAAACGAGGAAAAAGTCCCAGTGACTCCAAAGTTGTCTTATTTACATGTTGTGTCTTGCTAAGGTTAGCAGCTGGTAAGCCTACATACACAAATCACCTGGTTTTGTTCAGTTTTCACTGTGTCCAACACTGAGGGCCACAAAGAGGAGATTTTTCATCTCCTCTAAGACCAAAAAGAGCTAACAGTGAAACAGAGACAATCCTCACGACTATTCCCTGTGAATTTAATTATATATCACCTCCCTAATCAGCTAACTTAATTACCAAGTCTTCATTATTGAGCATGTCAGCCTCTCGGAGGTGAACCGGGATAATAATAGCAGAACAGCACCATTCAATTACCAAGCTCAGCAGGTGGTTTTCTCACAGCACCAAGAGGCCAGACTTTGCTTTTGAAAATGTCAATGGATTATAAGATTCTTGTGCTATTCACAGCTAAGAAAGACATATAGGAGCGTTTGTGATCTTACCGTAATGCTAAGTCAACACTGGTAACCCTGGAAATTATGAATATGTATGAAAATTAATATGCTTTGAAAGAATACCTCATGATCTGTAAAGCAATACAGTTTCTGGCTTAATCCTAATGGATGTATTCCAGTGTGTGTGTGCTGGGTTGTGGAAACAAACGGCCTGTCTCTGCTCAGTTTCCTCCCTCGTTTCCAGCCAGATCCATTTCTTTTTCCCCTCTCTCTGCCTTTTCGACCTTCTAGCTCTCCAGCCCTGAGCAGAGTTGGATTTCTCCAAAGCTCAGCCCTGGTTCTGCCATCTGTGGCTTGTGCTTTGACCCTTTTCCATGGCTCAGGAAGTAAAGGATCTAAACCCTAGCGGGGTCTAGGGGAAGAATTGCATTGCTGCCTGACTAAATGTCTTACCGACTGACTGACTGACTGTTGACTTGACAGCTGGGTGAGGAAAACAGAGACGTTCCCCTGCAAGAGGATTGGCAAAGGACTGAACAGACAACGCTCTGGATTGTACAAAGCGTAGATTTAGTGCACACAAAGAAAACATGTGAGTGACACACGCATGTGTGCACAGATGAACGCAGAAGCAAACAAGCGCACAGTAGCAACTGGAGCCTTGCAGCTGTTGACATTGCAGCATAAGAAGCTTGTGTGTCTGCGAGCATGACCCAGTGGCAGCATCCCTGCTGATAGTGAGAGCAGAAAGTGACTGTGCTGAATATCTATCAGAGGAGACCTCAGTCTGTCCACCTCCTCCTCCCCTGCCTCCTGCTGTCCTTTAGGAGCTGATAGCAGCCCTCCATCCACCCCCTGTCCAAGCAGCCTGTCACTGGATTGCACTTTCTTCCCTTTAATCTTTTTTAACACGACCAGCAGAGTGCGATTTATGACACTGCTTTCTTGTCTGGCCCTGTTTTGGACCCTGGCTTGGTTTCAATACAATACTGTAAACAACCTCTAATGGCGGGACTATAGTTGTGATGCTGTGGGTGAAATAGAAATATTACACTGTTAATTGTGTCGTAAACTGCTACCTGCTTCCTACAATGACACTGTTGCTACAGTGGAAGCGTAGGGGTAGTTGCTTCATCGTGGATTACAGCATATAAATGTGTTTTCAGTATTATTAAGAAGTATCATATAACCTCTACAATTCCTGTGTATTTAATAAGAACTGCACCATCTAGAGACTCTTTAAATAGCATCTATTTTCCCCTTTTTTCCATTCATTATCCTCCTGTCCATTTCTGTCCACATGCTGTGGGTTTGCACAGCAATGTGGAAAATGTGTGTCTTTCTTGCTGTGGTGGCACATCACTGATTTATACAGTAATCTTGTATAAATGGAACAGTTTCTCCTCTTCCTACTCACTGAGGACAAGTGTACAAAAGTACCATGTGGTTGCCTGAGTAGTAACTCAGTCACCCTGCACCCCTCCTATCTCCAGCAATCGATCCCAGAGCTCATTTAGTCCAATCAATCCTTATGGAGAATCAATCTACAACTGATGCTGCGCTCATTCAAACTCATCCATGTCAGGAATAACAGTATGGACCCCTGATATGGCCGTTTCTCACATGATAAATGGATTGGCCGATGTGACGGACCCTGGCTGGGTTGATTGTGTCTTCGTATGTGTGTTACATGTACGTGATGGCAGTTTACGGGTGTGCTGATGTGTTCCTGTGTGGTGAGTTAGAAGCCAGGGAGTCAGGGGAGAGCTAAAGCAGAGGGATGGTCTCCATCTGTCATCCTGGCCCACTCTAAAGTGGCCATCACTCAGGATTGATTAGCCACGAGCCCATTAGCCCCCCGGCTTTTTCTCTCTTTCCACTTCTTTCCTTTTTTTCCACTCTCTCTTTTTTTCCCCTGACCATCAATCTTTCTCCTTTTTGCTCAAAACCACCTCTTTCCATTTTAAGTGTGTCTCTTTATCTTTCTTCTTTGCTTCCTGCGCTCTCCTGGGCCTCCACTGTATCACATCACCTTAATTTTTTCTTTCTCTCAGGGTCCCAACTTTCTCTCTCTCTCTCTTTCTTGTACTCTTTTTCTTCCTCTCTCTATTGTTTCCTCTTTCTTTCTGTCTCCATTCCCCAGTGCGGAGGCCTTTTTCTGTGAGTCACCTCACTTGTTTCATATCCCTCCCTTGGACCCACTAGTACATCACACCTCTTAATCCCCCACACCTCCTTCCACTGCTTTTATACCAATCGCCCCAGTCAGCAGAGCGGTAAAAATCAGATCAGTGCAAGGGAACACCCACAACCATTCTGCTATCATGACAACAAGATGCTCTGGGGCATGGAGACCATTACTCTGCCCATCCATTTAGGTCAGCATCCTCCGGGTTATCAGCCTCCTGGGGGGAAGTGGGTGTGATGTGGAGTAGCTGGAGGGGTAGAGGATATTTATATGTACTTTATATTGGGTTGGTGATGGGAGGGTTGGGAATAGGCACTTTAGTGACAGACAAAATATAGGTATGGGTCAGTATAGATGCTGTGATGTGATGGATTTAAGTGGTAGGAGTTGGAGTGGTTGTGGGGATGTACAGTAAGCAGTGGTGGAAGAAGTATTTAGATCTTTAACTAAAGTAAAAGTAACAAAACCACAGTGTGCAAATATTCCACCAAAGCAAGCCGAGCAAATATTAAAGTCCTGCATTCAAAATGTATATGAGTATCAGCAAAATGTAATTAAAGTATTGAAAGTAAATGTATTCCTTATCGAGGCAGTGTTATATTTTTATATATAATATTATTACTGATATATTAATGTGTTAGCAGCATTTTAGTCTCTAATCTGGCTGAGGTGGAGATAATGTGAACTATTTTTAGGTACTGTGAGTTTAATTTAATGCATAAAAATGCATATTCTTTATACTCTTTTTTTTGCCATGCTAGCAGCCACCATGAGGTTGGCATTTTGGTACAGATATCCATGGTGCCCAGAGGATGAATTGTAATAACTGACGTTTTTTATGTGGTACCATTATTGGGTCAAAATTTTGATTTCTCCAATACTTTGGTTTATGACTAAATACCTGCAAATCTAATGACATTCCCATCAGCAGCAGCTGTACTTTGTGTTTAGTGCTAATTAGCGAATGCTAGCATGCGTAACACGCTAAATTAAGAAGGTGAACAAGGTAAACATTATGCCTGCTAAACATCAGCAGCTTAGCATTTTCATTGTGAGCATGCTGATGTTAGCATTTAACTCAGAGCACTGCTGTGCCAGAGTACAGCCTCACAGAGCTGCTAGCATGGCTGCACACTCTTAGTATTGTTGAAACCTTGATCTACAGAGTTACTATTACAGAGTAACTATAACTGTCAAACAAACGTAAAAAGTACATTTTCCTCTGAAACGTAGAGGAGTGTAATTATAAGTGGAAACACTCAAGTAAAGTAAAAGTATCTCAAAATTGTACTTAAGTAGGCTTAAATAAATTTACATTGTCACCTTCTACCAGTGGCACTGAGGGTGGCTGACTGTATAAGACACACAGTAGTAAAGTATCCTGTTACATTCCCATACAGTTTCTCTCTCAGCAGACTGCTCTCAGATGAGGAGGTGACCCTGTAGACGTACATGCTTTCTGACAGGCCTAATGGCCCCTGTGTGAAGATGTGGCCTTGGTGACATACAAGCAGGGTGACAGCGTGAGGAGAGCTCCTGACTGCCCTCTGATAAGCCGGCGGAGTGCTGATTGAGTACGAACCGGTCTGTCGTCTGCTTCTCCCAGAGTGCTGACAGCCAACTTCTCGTTAAGAAGAGGCTCGTCAAAAGCAGGCCTCTCAGGAACATAGAGCACAATGCCAACACACACACACACTCACACACACACACACACACACACACACACACACACACACACACACACATGCAGGGAGGTACGCTTGTAACCCCCAACAAGCCTATCTGTGGCGGTCCACTCACACCAAGGTGGGGTGGAGGTGGCAGTAGCCCGCATTCAGAGTTGAGGGCTCGTCGGAGAAGCCGGTGTTACCAGGGAAGACGACGCGGCGTCTGCGTGTGTCCCTCCATGTAGACCCCACCTCCTGGTACCTCTGGGGACTCCACCAGTACCCTCCCTTCCCCTGGTGCGGGGTGGAGAAGCTGGGCAGCTCCGGCCTCCAGTAGCGCCTCACGTACAGGGGCTCGTACAGGCCCAGACGAGGCTTCCTTCATTGGGGGGGAGGGATGGTGGAGGAGAGGAGAAAGAGAGGGAAGGCAGAGACAGAAAATCAATACCTCCACGGCATTACTCGGTATACTCGTTTCCTAGCTGTGTGGCCCTATTTAATCACAGATATAAAAGCAAGGGCACACACACCGAAAGGTTTTTACATATTGCAGTCCAGTTTTTGGAGATAGGCGGATGTTGATGCCTGTGTTTTTGAACATGAGTGTAACTACAGGAAGCAACAAAGCTTCCTAGTATGACTCATATGCCAACAAAAGAAAATTGACTCACCTTATTCTCCTTCATCCATTTCCTTTCTCTCTTTTTCAGTGAACTTCTCATGAAGTTAAATCACCCAGCAACATACACAGGCCGGCATTAGCAGTGTTGTCACAGTGCCAGCTCAAGCTAGCGATAAGTGATTTACCTTGTTGCCACCTCACATCTCTCATTAACCACACTGGACCTGCAATAAACCGGCCTGTGCTGTGGTATTGGGGAAGAGGATTAGAGGTGGTAAACGGAGCTGAAGGAGAAGAGGTGCACATGAAGAGGAACAGTGTATATATGTGTGTGTGTATGGCTGAGTGACTGCATATATGCCGACCAAAATATGATGGTGATGTGGGGCCAGTTAAGGCTATCTGGTTACAGCGGTGCTTTAATGAACGCAGTGATGTGAGACCCGCAGGCCACAGCCACAGACAGTGGGTAACTTTAGAGGGACGCCTTGGGATGGAAGGGGCCCCAGACCCCCACCCACTCACTTACCCCTACACCCTTCAAACCCCCCCCCCCCCTCATGAGGCCTGCTTGGCTTGGCCGCACTCTCTCTTCCACACACACATCCTTCCTTTCCTCCATCTCCTCCCAATGAGGGATGCTCAATCCATCCGTATCCACCCGGGGCAAAGCAGAAAGCCATTAAAGAACCACTGGCAACACAAAAAAATGAAAACAAAAGCCAGTTGCATGGTATAGAATATGCATGCAGTTTAACCATGAGAGAGTTAAGTGCGTTTCGACTCGTATAGTCCCATGAGGCACTGAATACATTACATCAAAACATTATTGCTGGGAAAGCACAGACACACACACGCCAGCGTTTCTCCCGGTTGCTTTCCAGGGTGCCTCTGTGGATGTTTGAACGCATTCTGTATGAGTGCCTTTGTCCCAACTATGATGGCGATGTCGGTCCAGCTATCTGATTTCAGCAGGCCTCTAATGAACTCAGCGATGTGTGTGTGTGTGTTTGTGAGAGAAAGTCTGAACGGGTCCCACCAGGAGCAGCTGTAATCAGACAGCAATCAAATGCACTCTGAACAAGCATCCGTCTTTCATTCTCTCCCTCTGCCTCGCTACCTGCGTCCCCTCTCCTCTGCCAGCTCACCCAGGGTGAAAATGACAGACGCTTTTAAAGTCGACGTGATGAGATGCATTTTTCATTTCAGACTGAGACAGGGGGAAAACACACACACACACACACACACACACACACACACACACACACACACACACACACACACACACACACACACACACACACACACACACACACACATCGACAAGGCCTTTTTTGACATACAGATGGAAAAAGAACCATTGGGATTTTATGTAACAGCACTGGTTTGTGGCTGTTATTACATTTGAAGCAGGGATGTTTTCAAAGAGCTGCTGAGACACAGAAGAAGTAAAACAGTCCTAAATCTTTAGAACATGTAGGAATCAGGATGCAGGATTGAAGGAGATGGTGCCTCAAAAAATTTGTCTTTACCAATGTCACCCTGACCACAAACCACAATGTCGCACTGATGATTCCCTGCAGTAAGAATGTAGACAAACAAACTGACAGCCACTCTGGAAAACTCTGCCTTGCTGACACCTATTGAGCAAACATCCGAGTCGCGTCGCCACTCGCCGCGCGCTGGGTCAGGCATGCCGACCTCGTTGAAAACAACCCATGTCCTCAATTAGAGACACAATGAAAAATCTGCTGCGAACGGTAAACAGGGTCTTATGAGGAAGCACAAATGCGAGCAGTGACCTACCTCAAGATGTAATTAGCGACATATTCAGCTGTTTCTGGATACATTGCTGCCCGTATTGTCTCGATTCTTCACTGAGGCTGCTTCTTAAGTATGTGCACTTGCCGTGAAGTATTTACATTTGTGCCTGTTTGTATGTGGGTGTGCTCTTTGGCCATACCAAAGGCATGGCATGAGTGTGTGCCCCTGTTTTAGCAACCAGAATCCCCCCAGGTGAAATATGCTTGAGCACATCTCTACTAAAATAGAGTGTGTCTTTCAGAGCTCTGTGGTGGGATCAGAGACAGCCATGTAGGGACTTGTACCATGGATCCTCAGGCTGGTTTGCCCCTCAGGCCTCAGGCATCTGAAAACTTCTTCTTTTGTTGTCACTTTTGCACTTCATGCTAATTGCGGCAGTTAGATTTCCCCCTTTTTTTCAGCGCAGTGCAAGTTTTTGTATCATTTTTTTCCTGCAGATCCCAAATATGAGGAGAATTCTTGAGTTAATGATGTCTGAATAATTGTCCCCCAACATAGCATTGTGACTCTAACTAATGCCCATCTGAAATGAAAAGGGGTTTGAGATTTAATGCACTGTAAGCCTACTCAATGGGATTACATTCTAAAAACGATCAAACGTGATTGCGGTGACATGCAGTAGCTGGGAGTCATTTCTCTGGCCTCCATCCCGCGGTTAAGTATCCACAAATCTTTTATTTTTTTTTTTACAATTGAAAGAAATCGTACAAGATTGGCCTCAATAACGCTGGATTCTGTGGCTGTATGTCAGAAGAGAAAGGAGTCTGTCTTTTGAAGAGAGCAGCTCTGCTGGAGGAGAAAACATAAGCTTGTCATACAGCGCTTTTTTGCCTCATTAAATCTGCAGACGTGCCCTACTTTCCTCTTCCTCCTCCATTGGACTCCCATGCTAGTGAGCAGATTTGGTGGAGGATGAGAGTGGGGGTGTTTCATTAAATATCCATACACCCCGAGCCTTTCTGCAGTGTTACTCGACATAATGTGAGCATGTGTGTAAGAGAGCCGGGATGGAGGTACAGTACATATTATACGTGTGTGTGTGTGTGTGTTTCCGCGAGCTCCTCGGTGTATCTCTTCTCTTTGGATTACTTCTCCATCCTGTTGTGGTTCATGCCGCCAGCCAGCTCCCCTCTATCTTCACAAACACACTGATAAGCTTGTCCTTCTAACCTCCCCCCATCCCCTTTCATTTTCCCTGCAGTCCTCCCTAGTGTGACATTGAGCAGCCCAGGATTCCTTCTCTGCCACACCCACCGACCCCCACTCCCTTTTCCTCTCCCATCTCTCTCCCTTTTTTTTTCCTCCATCACAGGCCGAAAGCTGTCAAAACACTGCGCTGCCTTCTCGATATCAAAGCCCGCTGAAAAGCACAGGCCCAAGTACTGCAGCTTAGATTGAATTCCAGTGCGAAACAGCAACACGCAGTTGTGTTTTGACGCTGCCAACTACTGTTAAAAAAAAATATTCACAATATAACCACACAAAAAAGCTGTCACTCTCCCACAGTCGTGTCATACTCCCTATAGAGCTTGTTTATATCCTGACATCGACTACAGTGGAGCTGTGTAAGAGTCTCAGCAAGAGTAGGAAAGGAGAGTTGTATTAAATCCCCTGAGATGTGTATAAAGCCACTGAGACAGGCAGACGAAACATGACAGCTGGCTTGGTCAGATAACGGCTGATGGAAACCCCACAGATCGTCCCCCTTGTCTCTCTTAGGTGCAGAACCACTAAATACCCAATTTCGGCTGCAATGGCTCCGGACTTTTTGAAGTGAGACAGAGGAACAGAGTAGAACAGTTGAGGAACTGCTGAGGTCAGTTTCGTTATGTATTTCGAAAATGGAAGAAAACCACAAACATGCCCAATGTGTCTCAATGTAATAAAAAACAAAACTGTTTGCTTTCTGTTTGTGTTTTTAGCCACACTAGCAGTGTGGCTCTGTGGATGGCGATGGTGGTCTGTCGGTTGGTTGGTCCACCACTTTGATCCAGACTGAAATATCTCAACTTAACGGATGGATTGTCATAAAATTTGGTACACATTTATGTTCCCTTCAGGATGAATAATAATCACGTTGGCGATCCCTTAACTTTTCATCTACCACCATAATCAGGTCAAATTTTATGTGTCCAATACTTTGCTTTATGACCAAATACATACAAAACTAATGACATTCCCATCAGCCTCAGCTGCACTTTGAGTTGCTAATTAAGGAATGCTAGGATGCTAACATACAAAAAAAGTACTGTAAAAATACTTTTTATCTCGCGATCATCATGAGGAAAGATAAAATAATTGCTGTCGGGATAACTTTCCAGAGTTGTAGAATCGTTCATGAATCATCAAATTCATGGATGTGTTACTCAAACTGGACTTTCTGGATTGTATTTCATGTCTCACTGTTACCTGAAACAACACACCCTCACCAACACTTGAGGCTTAAATGTAGTTCTAGAGTTGGGAAACATTCTGTGAAAACACAACACAGGGACACTTAATCCCTTCTGTCATGTAAAAATGTTTACCATCAGGAGTCCTGCAACACCTTAAAACACAGGGGCATTCCTCTGCTGACTGCCAATATGATATTTATGGTATTTATTTATGGTACATTGAGCCAATATGACTATTCCCTATATCCCTATGTACAGGCTGGGATTTTTCATAGCCAACTCCGTCTCAGATCAGTTGCCACTGCTGACTGCAGAGCTGCAGGCCTTTTCTCACTTAGTACTGTGTAAAAACCAGCTCCCTGGGAAACATTTATCACTCTTATGACTTAAAGAACATTTGAGTTGAGCGATGACTGCAGCGTATTTTAGTAAATATTTTACAGTGCAGCTCCAGCACATACTTAATCATGGCGGGTAAAATCGTATTAAGGCAGAATTTTTTTTTTTTTTATCACCAAACAGATAAAAAAGTTTATTGTAGTGGTGCCAAAAACATCAGGTGCACCAACCAGTTTATAATATAACGGCCCATTGCCTGAAGGTATTCTAACGCTTTTCTAACTGTGGAAAAAACCAACTTTTTATAAACGTCAAATCCATTGAAAAGTTTTAAGCTTTTGTTCAGCTCACTATCAATAAGATCAATATAGTATTAATAAGAAACAACCCTGTGAAAACCATTATATTCCAAGTACCATCAAGATAAAGAGGCCGTGTTTTACAGAGGGATTTTTTTTTCTAAACCCACCATGTATTTGTCAGAAACTACCAACTACTGTCTGTTCTGCAGGTTTGCTTGGCATCCAGGCTTATTGTTTTAAAAACAGCTGACAGAGACACAGCGCTGTACTAACAGATGCCATCCATCATGTTAAACGAGACAACTTGTAATTTCTCCTAACAGGACTTCACCAAGCTGCTAATTACCACACTTAATAGAACTAGTTTTTCTTTACTTTCTTTCATACTGGTACATATACTTTTGGTGGCAGAGAAGAGGCAACATGATAAGACTGATAAGACAGGTATTTTATTAATTTCAGGCAGAATGAAACTGCTGTTTGACGGGATTATATCTGCAATCAATGTTGTCTTATAAAGTCATGATGGGGAAAAAAAAGTGAGGAACAAATTGAGTTGTCTCATTTACAGTGATGGATTATGTTCATCAATGCAGCATTATGTCTCTGCAAGCTGTTTTATTTGATTTTTGAAAATAATGGGGGCCTATGATTTCCACAAGATAAGGAGCACTTGCAATATAATAGACAACGGGAGTTTCTGAGTGGGACAAACACAGCAATGGGTTTAGGCTCTTTGTAATGTATGTTTCCATCCATCTGTTTTTCTGCACATTTTCAATTTACATGTAACATAACGTACGTGGAAATGCCAGGTGTTTGAAACTAAATATCAATGTTTTGGCTGAGATGGAAACGTTGGTATATCAAAAAACAGATAAATAATATAATAATAAAAATAATAATGTCATGCTATTACTCAGTGTTACAGGCTTCCTCTCCACCAGAAAGAATATAATGAGCAGGGGAGTTGAACGTGTACGTCTACGGTCTGAATCCAGACAGGGGTCCTTATAGCATGTCACCCACCTCTTTATCACCATAGTGGCTGATAAAAACACCACAGGGTGCTCTCAGAAGAAGCAATGAAATGCCACAATGTATCATAGGTACATGTTTAATATGTTATCTTGTTACATCCTTGAATATTTGCATTAACTTAGTTCGTTAAAACACGCACAGATTCACATGTTGTTTTGCCAAAATTAGAGGAATTCGCTTCAGACTTGTGCAACATTTTAACATAATTATAGACTTTAATTGCAACACAAAGCATACACTGCCATTATCCTTTTAAACAGCATTGCATGCTTTTTTGGCCACTTTGGGACAGCGGAAACAAACTGTAGACACAACACTGACATATTATCAGCTTTATATTTATTATCAGTTGATGTGGCGAACTTGTTAGCAAACAGTTGCATATTCACACAACCAGCAGATACAGAGCAACATTAGCATTCATTTGGAGTTTCTGGTGTTTCTGGTCACTTGATGAATGTAAGTCATATATTCAGTATCATTTTTGCTCTGATTTGGTGTCGATTAACTCCTTATAAAAATATCTGGCTCTAAATGCTCCATTATGCTCACCAGCTAGTCGCTAACTTTGTCTGTCTGCTGGGTGGTGCTGAGCAGGTAGTGCACATTAGAGGTTTTTAGAGTTTTTTTTTTTTTTGCTGAAACTAGCTGCCTCTGGAAACAAAGTTGGTGTGTGAACCGAAACAGTAAAGCTGCAGCCCGAAAAAAAACAAAACAGCTGAAAGACGGTAAAACTCTCTGTGGAGCTGAAGGTAAACTGCAGAGTCGGGTCATGATTATCTGTGGGTTCATCACTATGAACGACCCCTTACACATTACACATAGTGATTTGATCTATTGTTATTATGAAAATATCAATCATAGCAGCTTTAACTTACAGTCAGGGCCCACCAAGGTCATGTCTTTTTAATGTTTCTGGGAGTTTAATAACATGAAGAGGATTTTACATTCTAGGATTACACACGTATTACGCATGTTGGATTTTTATATGGCTGATTATATTTCACAAAAATAAAAAATAAAAAAATAAAAAAATAAAAAATATTACAAAATAACTGAAACCCCTTCTTTTTAGGCAAAGCTCTACATGAAAATAAAAGGACTTTAGTTTGATCCTACTGGTATTAATAGATTCCCGCTGCCTTTGAGCTGTCAGATGAACTTCACCATCCTCTGCAGCCACCACCAGGTTCAATGCCAGAAAGCTGAGTCAAAGCCTATTCGCCAAGCACACAAGAGGGCACACAGACTCCTCCCCCAAACCATCTATCACCAGGCAAACCAGTCTGCAAAGAAGGAGAGCAGGGGGTTGAGTCTAACTATATGACTGTGTCTATATATGAATGTGTGTGAGACATGATTGTACCCTCTGATGGGATTTCACGCTACTTCTTGTACAGTGGAATCGTTGCCAGACAGTCAGACGTGCTAACGGTAATATACAATGACTAACAGAAGCCTACTCTTAAGCCCTGTCATTCACCCATCCCTGACTTACCACACACTGTGCTTCCCTCAGCCCTCAACAATGGCCGCTCTTGTGAAATGTGGGTCGAAATGTCACCACCTAATGAGCAAAGTCTCTTTCTGTTTTAAGGTTTTTGTATTGCACTTGCTCACTGTTGAACGCCCCCACTAGACTCAAAAATACAGGAAACTGAAAGCAAAAAGAGGAAGTGTGTTTCTTGTCCATCTTTACGGTGGCATTTCGAGTTTGGTACAATAGTAGGTGCGAGAAAAAACCCCTACCTTCCCAGCCGTCACTGTGACAAAGACTTGGGGGGGAAATATCCAGCTACGACTTAGAGTAAAAAGTCCCTAAACTAACAGACAATTTAATCTTTCCTTGTTGTATCAGAGGAAGGGACAGACAGGGACAGAAAGCACACACACTGGCTTACCAAAATCCCCAAATCCCAAATGCCACTTTTTAAATACGTGTTTCAACAGAAAAAAAAATGTGGTAGAAGGACTTATGGATTTCATCACTTTCAGGTCAGAGATGTTATGATTTTAAATTGGAAAGATTGTTAGGCATGGTAAAAAAAATGTGGTCCTCTCTTTGTATTTAGGGCTGAGCTTCATATAGCGGACAGTAGATTATAGACTTTAAAGAAGCTATGTAGCTCTTTGTCATCAGTCAGTAAAACAGTATGGCTGAGTAGCATCTAGGCCTTTTGTTCCAAACACAGTCAAGTTTAGAGAAGGCTTAACCCCAAGAGTCTTTGTGGAGTCTTACAGGGGCCGCTGGGACAGGCTTTTATCCACATCGCTAAAGCAGTAAACGTGGCCTCCTGTTGTGCTCCCTGGGAGTATTTGTGGGAAGCTCTCCGGGAGTCTGGTTAGTCAAAGTTTGTTAACCACCGTTTCAAAGACAAATGATTCATCAATGTCATGTTGAGGGATTGAGTTTTTCTTCTTCTAATGAAAAATCAAACAGCATTGAATGGAAAACAGACCCACTTTGAGCTTATAAATGTTTTGTTTTTTCCCCAGGAACTGGCTTGTGAGGAGCAAACTTATACGCAGCGCTGCCCATCAAGAGGTGAATCACTGTGTCTCTCTTGGTGGTTTAGACTTCATTCATTCAGTGAAACCACAGCAGGGCAATGTACACACACACACACACACACACACACACACACACACACATCCACTGTATTCCCCCCACCCCCCACATATGTAGATTTCTGCTTGAGAAGACTGATAACTTGCACATGAATACCCGTCTGAAGAGTGTGTCAAAGGAACAGTTTGAGGTTTTGATAAATTCACTTATTTGCCTCCTTGCTGAGAATTACATGATGGGATTGATACCACTCTCGTGTCTATACGGTAAATATGAAGCTGCCCCCACAGCCACTTAGCTTAGCCTAGCATTAAGGCTGTAAATGGGGAAATAGCTATGGCTCTGCTGGTTGCCTCCAGGAAGTATCTCACTCCAGTCAAGAAATACTTCAGCACATAAATCACCCGTAAAACCACAGTTTATTGTTTTTATGCTTCATTTTTTGTGCTGATTAGACAAACAAGTTTTTGTTACCTTTGGACAGAGTGAGGCTAGCTGTTTCCCCCTGTTTCCAGTGTTTGTGCTAAGCTAAGCTTAGCTAATCGGCTGCAGCAAGTGGTATCAATCTTCTTATCTAACTCTCGGCATGAAAAGCAGATTTTCCCACAATGTTAAATTATTCCTTTTAAGAACCCAGAGAGAGAAAGTTATGTCATGTTAGAAATAGTTGGAAGAACACACACAATGTCATATTAGTAAGGCTGATTATTTTCATTTTTATTAAGAAAGAATCTGGGAATGTATCTGTGTTTAATTTGAATTTTCAAAAACAAAATCTGAGTGAAAGACTATGCATCCCTGTTGAACTGTTGTTTTTTAAATTCATTTTAGAGTTCTGACAGCTGTTTTGTCTTTTCTCCACATTTTTCAATATCAGTTACAGGACGTGAAACACAATTACTAGATGTGTGACATGAAATATGTGTAGAAAATCTGCCCACAGTGATCTGTTCTTTTTGAAAGATCAATTCTTTTGGCAAAGCAGTAGAAGCACTCATACACTACAGTGCATGCATGCAGGCACATACACACACTACAAACGTGTTTTGGGGGTGAAAGCACACCACTCTATCATACTGTCAAGTCATCATAAATAGTGGAAGTGAGAGTCAATAAGAAACAGAGACCCAAAGTTCAACCACAGCACATTTTTTATTTACGACACAACTTACTCTCAGCTGCTTCACATCCTCTTCAGCACATCAGCTGGATGGAGAGAAGGGCCACATTGCACGTTGCATTTGCTGAAAGCTGCTTTGCTTTTGTGTGTGTGTGTGTGTGTGTGTGTGTGTGTGTGTGTGTGTGTGTGTGTGTGTGTGTGTGTGTGTGTGTGTAAATAGGATGTTGCTTTAGAGTTATCCAGGCATCTCTCGGCCATTGGCTAAGCTCCACACGCTGATGTCACCTCTTGGCACGACTTTGTGATCTTTGGACCTGATCAGCAATTCCGCCGCGGCCAACCAATCGGCTCGCGGGGTATTGACCCCGGGTGGTGATGTCATGCAGCAGGGAATGCAAACAAGTGGACTGGTGGGGTGCATGTGCATGTGTGCGCGTGTGTGTGTGTCAGCGTGGGTGTGCGTGTAGGGCAGCGGCTGCACTGCATTGTTTATAGAGCTTGACTGTTGTCGGGGAAGTACAAACAGCCTGCCAGCTGTGACACTGTTGATTTTTCACTGGACAAGCTGTATATTTAGTGCACTCACTGGTGGCTGTATGTGAAGGTACTGTGCCAGTGTTTGTTAGGTTACACCCCACTGCAACCTTTTTAAACTCTCCTGTATTTAATTTAATCAGAATTTTTGCTCATTTAAATGACAAACAATGATGTTTTCTTTACTATTTTTACACACTGGCTCAACATATCTAGTAGAGGAAGTAACAACCTGATTCAAATCTCCATTGCAACAATACCAAATAACTTTATTCTGCTTTAAGTCACTGCTGAGTGTGCCACTTCCTGTCTCGAGAATGTTGCACAAAACATGACTCACTTGCTCAGCAGCAATGCAAAGCAGCATGTAATGATAGTTTTGAGTTGAATGTGCGAAACTTGCCCCAATGTCAGAGGGAGGGCGTAGATGAAAAGGTGTTTGAAATTAGGTATATTCAAGATTAAAACTGTTAAAATTGTGTCGCTGACATTGTGAACCTTGGCAGGGCAAAATACTTCTCAAGTTGCACTGTTTATTTTATGGCTGCTTTACACTTGACACCCTGTGTGCCTTATGGCTCGACAAACTGGCTTTGAGGTGTGAAACCAAGTCACTGATGTAACCAGAAAACTCAGGAAGGCTTAGGGAAATACCTAAACAAAGTAGAAGAACCATGTGTTATTTGTGGCAAATACAAAACTCAACACACAAAAACCACTACTGTTTACTTCCCATGCCCGCCTCGGGTTAATTTCAAACAATAAATGAAGAATGCTTCTTGACAAAGTCTGTGGTCGCTCCCCACACTTCTCAAAAGGAATAATTAGCTCTCTGACTAATCACGCTTGTTATGCATCATAAAATACAAGCTATTCATCACTGCTTGTACACTGCTTGCTCTAACTGTAGAGAGGATTTGCAGCTTCCTAGAGATGGGGGACCCTGCTGGTCCTGGACTTTGGGGCTCTGAGCCCCGAGGAGACAGAGAAGAACCACAGTCTTTGGGTTTAAACACTGAGACCGTCTGTACCCTGTGTTTATTTGTGGCTATTCCATATTAGTGGTGTTCTGCTTTGGAAAGTCCTGCCGCCTGCAGTTTTTGATTCTTGGAAGGATTAGTAAACCAGAATCATGTGACCTCGAGTTTGTGTTGGTTGGCAGTTGCAGCATGCTATCTGTGGTGTTGAAAGTACAGCTTTATAGGCTGTGCTGTACTTAACTAAAGAGATGTAGATTACTATAAACAGTACCAGTACTACATTCATATTTAATATGTTTCACCAGCTGCATTTTGAAGTCAAACTGAAATAAAAATTCATTTTTGTGAAGAAATCGGTATATACAGTACAGTAATTTATGTATTTATTTGGTCAGAAAGGAAATCAAGTTTTATTGTTCTACATCTGTGTCCTCCAGGAGGGGTGCACTTTTGGTTCTGACAGACTGCACATTAATTGGTGCAATATCTAAGTGGGCAGGCACTAAAAATAGGTTGTATTATCTATTCATTTACAGCGGCCACACATACAGTTAACCAGCCGGGAGCTTGATGTTGTTAGACGTTGCTTAGTTTAATCTGTGATTTGAGCACTCCCCATGTTACTCCATAACTCGGTACATTAGGTACTCAGGGTAGTAATTAAAATCTCAGGGTAACGCACCCCCAAGTGCTGAGGTTACAGGATTACCGCTGTGAGTTTTGACTCTGATTTTCCATCATCACATGTGGACCCAGTGAAAAGAGACAGCTAATGCTAGCTAAACTACCTCTTTTCTATAATGCAGGATGAACACAGCACTGAGTTTGTGGGAGCTTCCAATTCATCAGATGTTGAAATTACATGAACAAAAAGTAGCGTCTAGTGGGAATCAGCGCTAACGTTAGCTTCCAGTCAGAAGGGGGAAGCTAGTTAGCCTAGCCTGCTAGCCTTCACTTTCTCGCTGTTTCTGACACTATTTCCACAAATATGTCCAAAAAATGGTTTTATCCTCTTTTGAAAATGGAAAATTAAGCACAATAGCTGCAGTATCATTACAGTTAATATTGTTTAATGCAAAACCTGAGGAGCACTTTAAATTTTAGTTCAACTTTAAGTTTGTGGGATAACAGTTGCCTCTTTTATCAGTTTGCAATGCAGTTTTGCAGCTGTTTGACATTAGGGCAGTGGCGTAGAAAGGGCACAAATTGCAATTTTATGATTCAAAATATAATTTTAAGAGATATATATATATATATATTATATATTTTAGAGAGAATGAATAAGAAAATGAAAAAGAGGAAGGCTAAAGCATAATTGGAATGCATCAGTGAAAAGGACAATCCCTGTGAGTGTCAGATCTCAAAGGGACTTTGAAGTCTTCCGCAATTAGATTTACTGATTTGTTCTGCTGTGGATCTCAAACATATCCTCTGTATGTTTATGTAGTATGGCATTCATAGCACACAAAACCCCCCATTAAAGGACGTAATATGATCTTCTGATGTAAATCAAATTTAAGAAGTTGGTTAAATTATAGGCTGTAGAGATGAATAACCTTAAGATTTACACCTTTTATTTAAACTGTGGTTAAAAAAAGGTTAAAATGTAATACTCTGTTGAATATCTCTGCAAAGCCTTATTAATCCATTATTTCTCAAGGTCTAACAACTTATTTTAACGGCTGGCCAGAAATGAAGGATTTTTAATCAGATTGCACACAATAACACTCAGTGACCTTGCAATTATCCCTCCACGACTAATTACACAAAGCAGTCATGTCTATATAGGCACTGTTTAAGCCTGATTTAATGGGCATGTAAACCACTACAAGGTTAGTGAATGGCTTCTCAGTGGCTTCTCCCACAGCATTCAACAGAGGCCAATAGAGAATAGGCCCAGGCAAGCCAAGGGGAAAATGCATGCCAGAGTAGGCGGCACCTGGCAACCCAAATATTAAAAAGGCCATTAAGGTTTTATTTTGCCTCATAAAGACAGCGGCTTCCTGTTTTTCCACCCTTGCCAACCACAGGAAATGTATGCACGAACTGCTTTTTTTTCTCTCCTCTATGTGTTAAAATGTCCTGAATCATTAGGATGAGTAGAGTGGCAGTAAAGGCATCTGCTTTTACAGCCTGTCTTTAAAAGCAGCAGGGATTGAGCTCTTTTTGTCACTTTTATGGACTCCCTTACCTCATTGACCAGGCAGTTCAGATGAGGAGAAAGCACTGACTGGTGGTACATTTTGACTGAGTGACAAACAGCCATTGATGGCTCTTTCACAATGGACACTTACAGGGTTACGGATATGCAAAAGAACAGGGATCAGTCATGGCCAGACACTGTCCCCATCTGCCATTGGAGTACAAGTTCTGAAGTACAAGTCTCCTAAAAGTGCCACCAGATTATGTTTTTCATCAACATAATGAGGAAACATTTTAAAAAGTCGCAAAATGTCTGCAGAAAATAACTGTCATAAAGGCTGGGGAATGCGTGAAACAAACTATTTTGTACGAAATGTCATCCGAACACGTCTGAAGGCAAACTGTTTGTAGCTGTTCTGAGCAGCCACACTCGAAGGTGTGGTAAAAAGCCTACCATCATAGAGAGGAGCAAGACATGATAATTGTCCAAATGGGGATAATACACAGTTTTGAACAATCTCTCCTCAAAGCCAATCAAGGTGTTGCACTCGGTTGTACACACAGAAAGTGAAGGACGTAGTTGTGTGAAGAAAAAGAGGGCCTGAGTGAGAAGTTCAAGTCCTGCATACCGTCTCAGCGACCATGCTTGTCAGATTGTCACTTTCGGAAAATTGTTGGACCCCTATCCTGACGTTGAAGGGGTGAGTGAGGGGGTTTCAAAAGCTGTTTGACGATCGAAAATTTCACTTGAAGCATACTGTTAACATATTTCATTCATTTTTCTTACAATATGTACTCGTGGCAACTAAAGCACGATTAACGATTTTATGCTTATGTTTAGGCAACTCAAAGCACCTGAACGCTCATCTTAAGCATTTCTCTAACATTATATATTTTTGATTAAATAAACAACACTCAAAGTTAAAAAAATGAGATCTTTAGGTATTATTTACTGAGAGTTTAACACTCAAAAACTGAGCTAATCTCCCTGCGGGTTAGGGAAAGATAGTGGTCTTGGTTAAAGATTTAAAATGTGAGCACACTGACTTGAAGCACAAGACAGAACGTGTTTATTTTTGTTTACATTTAGCTAAAATTATGATCAACCTCAACCAAACAACAATCCTTCCTTAACCTTAACCAAAGTGTCTTAATAGATTAAATCTAACTACATGTGGGATGCAGAACGGAAAACCCAGTCTCAGGTATTTAAAGGCCTGCGCTTTGTACGCCCACCATCCACCCCAACGACCTCTCTACAACCTCTGTGCGTTAAGTACGTAACTTCCTTTTTAGGAAACTGGGCAAACTGGCAAACTTACCAGATAAGTCACACTAATGTGTATGTTTGCCTCTGTTTATCCTAAACCAACAAAGCCTCCTGTGCATTTGACCAATTTATCAAAGTGTTTTTGGTTCTACATTGGAATTAATTGTTTGGTTCTTTCTGCTCTCTTTATACCTCTTTATAAAGACAACAAGAAAGTGTAGTTTTAGAAATGAAGAACCAATCTAAAAAACACTTGCCACATGAGTACAGGGCCTGAGATTAAACTCTCATTATTTAGGGGGGGATCTGTGCAGGGACTAGGAACTCCCAAAGACTCAAAAGTTACCATGTTACAAACCTCATGTGGAGGGATGGAGAGAGGAAGGAACAGGAAGGTATGGTAGTAGTGGAGGCCCACAAACCCAATCACAACTTAAACAGCAGGACTTCCACCCGTCAGCATCCTCTCCTTCTCCTTTTTATTGTCTCCCCCTCTCTTTCCGTGTGCACGGACAATTGCTCAAAGAGACGCCAGCTTGCAAGCAACACAAAGGAGAGGAAAGAAGGTTTCTGCAAGGTCTAATCCTGGGGAGCTGGAAAAAGGGTCAGCTGAGGTTTCTCTCTCCCTCTCTCCCTCTTTGTGCCTCTCCAACAGCCCTGTTTCTTGATGAAAATGTCCCGCTGGATGAGGGCATTAGACGCCCGCTCTAATCCCGTGTAATTTCCCACAATCCCCTTTGCTTGCATCCTGCCAAGGAGGCCTTCGGCGCCCTGCTGAGCCCCTAGCTGCTGGCTTTGGCGTTCCCACACCCCTGCTCAAGCAGCATTTCCTCTACTGGCGGAGAGGAAACAAGGCGCTCCGTCTCTCCTTCCCTCCTCCCTTTCATCTCTCTTTTCATCAGAGCCAAAACACCAGCAGAAACTAGCAGCCTACTGATGAGTGTGTCCTCAGTTTGCGACCTTTGGCAGAACCGAGCAGTGGTAAAGGCCACAGAAGAGACAGACAGGTTTTAGTCATTAGCAGAATTAAAACCTTGGTCCACTACTGGTTGACCCAAATCACATCTCTGTGTGTGGCCTTGTTGCATTGTTAACTGCTAACGGTGTGTTTATGCGCAAAGGCTGTGTACATTCGTCACCGTCATAATCCCGTACAATCTCCTTCTTACGTAAAATGCTTTATGATCATCTTTTTTATCACTAGGCGCATCAGAAGGTCAGCTAGGGAAAGAGCCGAGTGACACACTGTCTGTCCTCTTGTCCAAATGTCTATTTCGGAAGCGTCCAGCACAAGTGATAAATCTATTATACATGCTATGGTGTTCTCAATAGTCGTGTAAGCTGGTGCTGAAAGGGGCTTTGGATAAAACGCATGATTGCGTAAAAAGCACATTGGTTGCTCATCAATGACCCATTCAGAGGACGTTATCCAGGCACACTGAAGAGACTTCTACTGCAGTCTTAGATTAAAGCCAGCACTTCTAGCCTAGTCCAAGACTGATGCTTCTGTTTGAAGCTAAGTTGGTGTGGATAGAAACAAAGAGACTTCAAATGCTGAGGCTACTTCCTCTTCCTGTGTTCCATCCATAGGTAGGTCAGCTGATACTGTGAGATGCTCTTTCTCACTTAAAGTTAGTGGAACTTCTCTGACTTGGTAAAACAACATTTCAAAGTGAAAAATTAACCACGATCAAGAATAAAAATACAGCATAGTTTAGTCTGTCAATGTGTTTGTCATGACTTGCTCAAAATGACAATGCAAACATACAGCAGATATGTTTACGATGTTAGTTTAGCATGTTAGCATGCTAACATTTCCTAGCTAGCACTAATCCAAAATACAGCTGAGGCTATTTAGGCTATTAGTTTAGCAGGTATTTGGTCATAAATCAAAGTACTGGACAAATGAAAGCATTGACCTGATGAAGGCACTACAGGAAAAGTGAAGAGAAATGAGGTTATTTCAATTCACCCTCTGGGCTCCATAGATATCTGTACCAAACTGAATGGCAATACATCCAACAGTTGGAGAAATGTCAACTTGCTCGTGGCGCTAGAAGAAAATTCAGGGGAACACCAAAGTCAGTAGGCTTCATCCTCTGAGCACCATAAATGTGTACCAAATTTCACAATCACTCGTGTAGCTGTTGAGATAATTTCAATCTGGACCAACGTGTACCCACCCACCGAATGCACCAACATTGCCATCCCTAGAGCCATGCCGCGAGCCTGGCCAAAGATATAAATATTTCTGTTTGATACATTACAGGGCTGTACAGACAGTCAAAAAGAAAAAAAGTGCAAGAGTATAAAATGTTTCAGTCCATGTTGGACTTTCCTCAGTGCAAAATGAGGCACGCATGATGAGTAGCCCTATATATGGGTTACTCTGCAGGTGCACCTAATCAATGATCTGGGGCTTGGTTAGACACACATGAAGCCTATTGCCAGGTGGTCAAGTCATTATAAACACATTAGAAGAATATAGTTCCATAGCATTGACACATTCTCATACACATACTGATATAAATACATACAAATGTTATTGTACACTGGGAATGGGATCCACTGGTATAGAAAGACAATAAGAGAGTCACAGAAAACAGGTCATATCTAATTCTTCATTTAAGCCACTGGGGTGTAGCATTTTAAGGTAAAAGATCTGCATTCACACTGGAGTAAAATGTGATCCACATTGCCACCACGGCGATTAGGTATCATCATGTCAATGCCACAGAATGCCGAATCCGAAACAGAATGATTGCCACCTGAAAAGTGTCTTGCAACTGATTTGGGATGGCAGTTTTATGTTCATTAATTCTAAATCTAAGTTGACTCCTTGTATTTCCTACATATTAGATGCCACATTTGGTAATGCAAGAAGGTAGGAACAACATTACTAGAGCTGCATGTTATTAATCTTTTAATTTTGTTCTCTTTTTTGGTCACAAAGCTGGTAAAAGTATGTAGGAAAAACAAGGAGACAACCTACATTAAGAATTAATGAACACAAAAGTGCTACGCACTGTGTTGATCCTAAATCAGCTGTTGCAAGATGACTTGACCTGCTGGGAATAGGCTTCATGTGTGTCTAATCAATCCCTAGATCATTGACTAGGTGCACCTGCAGAGTAACCCATATATAGGGCTACTCATCATGCGTGCCTCATTTTGCACTGAGGAAAGTCCAACATGGACTGAAACATTTTATACTCTTGC